>JAJHSJ010000101.1:0-47251 GCA_021015155.1 Magnolia officinalis
ATTAGAGAACGGGAAGAATAGTCGAACATAAGCAAAATTCAAGAAGAGATAGAGGTCAATGCTTACTTTGTTGATGTTGAAAAATCCGAGATGATCAAGAATGAGGAAATCATTGCTTCTTTGGAAAGGAAATTAGCTGATGTACCTGATCTTGCTAAAATCATTCTTGAAGCTAAATCAAGCATATCACAACTCAAGTTCAATTGAAAGAAGATTTGCAAAAAAATTTAATAGCACTGGGCATGTCAGAAGATCTATCTAGAATTCTCATTTATATTTAATATGATTTTGTACTTATGTTTTGACATATCATGGATAAATTTGATACTCCAGAGAATTTGTGAATGTGTTGAGAATGACTGAACATATATTTGCACTATTTGCTGAAACATGTATTTTCATCAGCTCTTGCAAGCATATTTTAATAATACATGCTATTAAAGTAACGACTTATTCATGATTGTTAGTATGACGCCGCCTACATGGTATGTAGTGTGTGGTGTGTTGTGTGTGTGTGTGGTGTGTGTATATTTAATGGGTAGAGCTATTTTTCAATCTTAGTTAGTTTCACACAGATTAGGCTCATGAGTAGTGGAGCCAGGTCTTATGTGAATGATCTCTATAACTCTTATGAGTTTGTTGGACTTATCGCTGCCGGGGAGTTCACAAATTGTGATTCATTAGAGAGGCCCAGTGAAGCTACCGGGTAGTGAACTTGGTGGGTTTTACTCACAGGTTTGGCCGCAGTAACTCTCTAGAGTTCACGGGGCGCACAAGGCTACCTTTGGGCACCAAATCCAAGGACGTCAATCCATTAATGAGGGGGTAATTTTTTTTAAAGCCCCATCCTCATGAGTTTCTACTAGAATCAAACTAGGAATCTAAGGGGTCTTACGCATGGTTGGCCTATCTATGGACAAGCCAAAGAGTACACACTGCAGCTCGTTTTTTCTTCATCTGCAAGGTAGGACCCATTCACAAGAGGGCATTTTCTCTCACCTTCTCTCGTGACGCTGTCGGAAGTTGTACAGACGGCATTGGTCTCACACGTGATTGGTTATTGTGGACTTTGGCCACTCAGGGCTTTTAGTCGCTGGCTCCATCCACTGTCCGCATGGGTCTAAGCAAGTGATGGCCTACGCGAGCTTTTTAGGGCCACTGGCTTTTCACTGCTACCCGCATAGTATTTGGTATATCACCGATTGTGGTAGGTCTTATGCATAGCATTCTGCTACCGTAAATGGTAAATCGCCATCGTCGTTGCCGTATATGATAAATCGATAAATGATATATTACCATTATTGATAATAACATCCTCGATAATATTTGAAATAGTGTATCAACTGGCCAATAATATCAGTTTGGCAACAATGATTTTTTGTAATAATGATCAGCAGTGATTAGTGATAGCGATAATATCAATTTGACAATAATCGGTGATAATATTGACTTTGGCGATGATCGGCGATAATATTGATTTTGTTTAAAATTGAGAGTCTGCCTTTATTCATTCATATGTGGAGAAGAATACATGGCATGACATTTGCCTTTTTAGGTTGTTTCGTCATTTTGCTTGTCTTTCCCCCTTTTGATTGGGAAGTATTATGTTCAATAATCTTTGAAATCAAAACCACAGTGATCGTCAGGGATAATATCTCTTAATGAAGTGAGCATTAACAGGTATACTGATGCCTTGTCCATTCTGATCCACGACTCGATAAGCTCGGTTCGAATATACTTCTGTTATCACGTACAGACCGTCCCACTTGGGATCAAATTTGCCTCCAGTTCTTCGAGTGACCACTATAGGTCTTTTCAACATTATCACTATATCCCCTTTTTTGAACAAGCAATGTTTAACTTTCTTTTCAAAGGCGGCTAAAATTCTTTCCTGATATAGTTCTAATCGTTGTTGGGCTGCTAGATGTTTTTCATCAAGTATATCCAACTCGGTCAGCCTTGCGTTTTCATCATCTGTCATCGACTGATGGATTGCTACTCTGAGAGACGCGACTTGCATTTTGATCGGGATGACAGCCTCAACACCATATACCAATGAATACGGTGTGGCCTTCGTCGCAGTTTGGTGAGTAGTTCTGTATGCCCATAAAGCTTCTTGCAACTTTTCGTCCTAATCGCACTTATTTCTTATCATAGTTTTCTTCAATATTCTCGCAATCATCTTATTAAAGGCCTCTGCTAACCCATGGGCCAGCGAGTAGTTAAGGTGTTGAAAATGAATGATGAATGCCAAATTTCTAGCATAATTTCTCCATGCCCGTGTTCTTGAAAGGAGCACCATTATCAGTGATGATTCTTTTTGGAATGCCGTGGCAATATATTATCGCGTGTCGGATAAAATTCACAATGTCTTTCTCTTTGACATTTCATAATGCGATTGCTTCGGTCCATTTAGAGAAATAATCTGTCGCTGCTAAGATATATTGTTGTCCTTTAGACAAAGGCAGATTTATAGGACCGGTGACATCAAGTCCCCAAGCAGCGAAGGGCCAAGAAGTTACTGATTGATAAAGTTCTTCAAGAGTAACATGTATGACATCACCATGTACTTGACATTCATGACATCGTTCGCATAATCGATCGCATCATTAAACATTGTGGGCCAGTAGTATCCCATTCGATTCACCCAATGGAACAAATTTCGTCGTGCTTGATGTGCTCTATATTCTCCATAATGGGCTTCTTGCAACACTTGATTTGCTTCTTCTATATTCAAGCACCATAACAACATTTCGTTATGGGATTTTTTATATAATACTTCATTGCATATGATAAATTTCTTTGACCTCTGCTGATTTGTAATTTCTTTGTTGTTTCTTCTAGCAGTATATCGTATTTGAGGTAATCTACAAAAGGTTGGCGCCAGTCATTTGTAGTGATCTCTAAACAAGATATAGGAAGTACTTCAGCAGCTTCATCAATGACTTCAGGCAACGGTAAGAATCTCCTTTCTTCAATTGTGACCTAAAGAGGACTCTGATCTGGACAAGATAAAGCTACTGCCAAGCTAGCTAAAGCATCTGCCCTCACATTCTTGCATCGCGGTATATGTTTAATTTCAATGTGATGAAATTGCTCTAGTAATTGTTGTGCTCGTCGACAATATGACAAGAGTTCTTGTTTTCTTATTTTGAACTGGTTGTCAATTGGTTTATGACCAATTTAGAGTCCCTAAAATTCTGCAGTGCTTTTTTTTTTCATTTCTTGAGCTATCTCCATTCCAATGATGAGTGCCTTATATTCAACTTCATTATTCGTACATGCAGTACCCAATATGAAAGAGTAAGGTAGTAAATCGCCCTGAGGAGTGATGAATATCACTCCAGCACCTGTTCCTGACATTTGAGAAACACCATCAAAGTACATTTGTCATGAGTTTGACGATTCAATCATCATTACCTGTTCATCTGGGAAATCATCACTGATCATTTCACTGTTTGTTACGGGATGAGCTGCCAAGAAATCTGCTACCGCCTATCATTTTACTTCTTTTGCCGACTCGTAAGTGATTGTGTATTCTGAAAGCAACAACATCCATTTGGCCAATCATCCTGATAACATCGGCCTGGTCATCAAGAATTTTATGGGATCCGCTCGCGAGATTATAATTATATCATGAGAATGGCAATAATGTCTTAGTTTCTGCACTATAAATATTAATGTCAAGCATACTTTCTCAATTGGTGAATAATTGCATTCTGCACCTATCAAAGTCCGACTTAAATAATAAAGCGTGATTTCCTTCCCGTGTTCATTTGCTTGTGCCAGTAGAGCCCCTAATGAGTTCGCAACTGCAAATATATATAGTATGAGTGGTTTACCTTTCACAGGGGCTGCCAATATTGGAGGTTGTTTTAACTGTTCTTTAATTCAATCGTCTGACACGACTGTTCCCATACGAATTCCGTTCCTTTCTTCATCAGGTGCAAGAATGACTGACATCTTTCAGCCAAATTAGAGATGAAACGATGAATATATGCTAACTTCCCCTGTAAACTTTTTAGTTCTTTTAACGTTTTAGGAGGTGGCATATCCTGGATGACTTTGACTTTTCCTGGATCAATTTCAATTCCCCTGTGTCTGATAACAAAACCGAGGATTTTCCTGACTAGACACCGAAAGCACATTTGGCCAGATTCATCTTTAACTATTTCTTTCTGAGTCAACGGACGACTGAAATCAGATGTTCACGATGTTCTTCATGGTGATTTGATCTAACTACCAAATCATCTACATAACATTCAATATGTTTATGCATCATATCTTGAAAAATACACTACATTGCTCTTTGATGTGTTGTGCCAGCATTCTTGAGACTGAACGACATAACTTTGTAACAATAAATTCCCAACGAAGTTCTGAATGTCATGGCTTCTTCATCTTCTGGAGTCATCCTTATCTGATTATATCCGGCATAACCGTCCATGAAGGACATAACAGCATCTTTCGTTGTACTGTCGATTAATAATTTTGTTATTGGCAACTGGAAGTCATCTTTCGGGCAGGCTTCATTCAAATCTCTGAAGTCGACACATACCCTGATTTGTCAGCTTCACCAGAACAATATTTAATATCCATTTAGGATATTTGACTTCTCTAATGAATCCGACCTTTATTAGTTTATTTACTTCATCTTCTATTAGAGGAGTTAGATCTGGATGAAATCGCCTTTGTTCTTGTTTGATCGGCCTTTTATCATTGGAAATATTCAGTCGGTGCATTGCTACTGATGGTTCCAATCGTGGCATTTCTGTATATGTCCAGGAAAGTACATGTTTGTTTTCTTTCAAGAGTTTGGTGTATATGTCTACTTCTTGTTGAGGCAAACTAGCATTTATGAATGTATTCCATCGTTCTTCTTCTGTGCCCATATTTACTTCTCACAAACTGTGAACTGTCGGCTACCCCCCTTCTTCAATTTGTTTTGGAGCTGTTTCAGGATGCCTGATTATTTCAGAATTTGTTTTTTCTACCAGATCTACTTCGACCATGTTTACTGAAGATTTTGTCCCCAATCCACGGAATTTCTCTCACCTTTTCTCACTTACTCCGATTGAAATCTGAATTCCTTTTCCATAATTCAGGACAGTTAGTTCTTTGTAGTTAAAACCCATGTTCTTCATAATTTTTCTGCTAGTCGGACTGTATCTCTTGAGATCTTGAAATGTTAGCTTTTCACAATTTATACTTTCATCGATTCTTTCTTCTACTTTCATTTTCGAAGGTGCATAAAATTCAATCGACTCGGGATACCTTGAACTGGGTTTGACTTGAAATCTTTTTGGGATGGCTGGGAACAGCTTGTTCCTTTCAGCATATGGCAATGGCACTGTATAATTTGACTGTAGAATCTCTAGTTGCTCGAGCGATAATAATGTTAATGGAGGCTATCCTGGTTGTCTCAAGTGTTTTCACACAAAATAAAACTTCTTTTTCGTATTCACTTTCCCAGACAACTCTAATTTGCAATGGCTTTCTCTATTATTTATGTGTGATTACTTCTTGAGTTTTATTTTTATCATTCTCCCCCTATCTTCTACGGCAAATCCATCATAATAACTAGCATCAACGAAGAAAGCTTCTACTTCTATATACAGTCTTGGATCGGTTATTACCTTGTACTGAATTCCATCTTTGCAATATTTGAAGCATTGGTGCAAAGTGGACAATATAATACCATATTGATGCATCCACGTCCTACCCAAGAGGAGGTTATACGTCATCACTGCATTAATGACATGACAAACGACATTTGTCGTCAACTCCCCTATTTCCAAGGTTAGTGTGATCTTACCCAACGCGTGTTGTCCATCTTGGTTAAAACCCTGTATCATTATTCTACTAGGGCGCAAATGCGAGAGACGATATCCAAGTGTACTCAGTATTGTTAATGGCTACGGATTCACTGATAATCTATTATCCAACATTATTCGCTTAACTTGTTTACCGCGAATGTGACCCATGATCTTTAATGGCCTGTTATGCTCCCTATCACAAGTTAAATCATCGTCGGAGAAGGAAATGACGAGCATGCAACTGCTTTGTATCTCTTGCTCTGTGCTTTCCATTTCTACGAGTAATGTTTTTTAACCTCATTATTGAACAATGCTCGAATTAAAGTGTGTAAACAGTCTTTTAATAACTGTATGTAGTGCATCATACACACTTAATGAGCTGGTATACCTTTCAAATGGTTTATCACATCATAAGTCACTTTTTCGATTTCATTATTTTCTTCTTTTTTATTATCGATGTGTATCCCGGCTACTCTTTCCCACACCACTTATTACCCTTTTTCGTGAGCGTAATGTGATTACTGCAACTTTACCCATTTGTCTGCTGCAGAATTATCAGTACTTATTCTACTATTTTCCTTCTTATTTAGTCTTCCCTTTTTCTCGTATATAATCTCTCGGCCAGGGATAATGCCTATCGGCACTTTTATGCTTCTTTCTTTATCCTTGCCTATTATAATCTCACCCTTGTTTATCATCTTCTGAATTATGCATTTCAGTGTAAAGCAATTTTTCGTGGTGTGTCCCAACAAACGTTGATAATGGCATAAATTTCTCTCTTGTCATTTCTGCTTCTTCAGGCCATTTGTATGGTGGTAATTCTATTTTCCCTGTACTTAACAGTTGTTTCATCATGGAGACGACATCCTCCATCTCGAACATGAATCCTTCATGGGAATTAAGAGATCTCGGCCTCTTATCGTTGAATCTGCCTTTATAACGGTCTGACTCTTCTCATTTTTCTACTCTTTTTCTGTCACGGGGAATATCATTCTTCTTTTCTCGGTCCACTACATTTGCCATTAGTGTTCTGTGTCCCCTCCTGCCTATCTTGTAATGAAATGTTGACATTTTCTTGGTCATTAGTTCCAATGCATGAGCTTACGTAGCCAGATCACAGAAAGTTCTTATATCGGCACTGGTGAGACCAAATGTGATTCCGGTCTCCATAGAGTTTAAACACATTTTTGCTTGTTCTTTTTCATCAGGTAATTGCCTACACGAGTTCCCAATGTCTTTCATCTATCTATCAACTTTTCTACAGGTTCGCCTTCTCTTTGTCGTATAAAAGCTAATTCTGTGATGCTAACATCGCGATTTGATGAGAAGAAATTTGACATAAAAGCGTCTTGTATTTTCTCCCAGGTTCTTATCGATTCCGGAGTCAGACTAGAATACCAACGAAATGCCTTTTCTATTAACAAAGAGTCGAACAGTCAGGATGCTTGAAATTGGTCAGAAATGGTATATCTTCTACTTCCCATAGATATGGTGTTCTATGGCGAAATCTTCCAATATTTTCACATTCTCTTTCAATTCTGACAGCCTCTACAACCACGTGTCGTACTTCTTCTTGAGTTATTGCTCTTATTGCTGGAGTAGATCCATGTGATCCGGCTCTCGGTGGTTGTGAGCCCTCAGGTTGTCGTTCACATTCATTTGTGGGAGCCATCATTAGGGGGGGGGGGGGGCTACTATGTGAGCCACGTTATGTGCCATGGTGGTTAAAGCTTCTCGGAGATTCTTGTATTCTTCCTTCAGGGTTCTCTGATCTTGTGTCATCTCGGCTATGCGATCTTTTGCAGTCGGCGATGGGACTTGACCTGTTCCTGTCAAATATACTGTAACTTCTCCACTTCTTGACCGACCAGTCATTGGAGTAGAGTAGGAATGTTGTAAGGCCCGTATCTTAGACTATACCATTTCGTAGGCTTATGCGGTCCTCCCGATCGAATTCTGGCAACCCTCGACCTGTATTTGATGTTTGCTCGCGATCCTAGGCTGAGTCCTGCTATCGGAGTCAGCTCGACTCAAAACTTATACCCCAGCGACCGCGTCGTCGCCGCAGTTTCAATGCCGCGACTCGCGCACCGATTCGATACCCAGGCCAAAAGATGTGGGCCCACGTTCATTTTGAGGAAAATGTCGCGCGTTATGAATTCTGAGAGGATTTCTACCCAAATATGTCACATCAATTAATCACTTCAACCAAGTACACAGCCTATCACAAGTACAAGTCAAGTACAAGCAACCCATCTCTCCCATTCCCAAAGTCAACTCTCTCTCTCCACCCATCCCTTCCTTACACCTATCACCCATTCCATCCCTTTTCACCCATCACTTCTCTCTTCCTCTCATTTCTCTCTTCACTCCCAAGCAACCCAAGCCCACTTGATTGGGCCAATTGATTCAGCCCATTTGTACCGGCCCATTTGATTCAACCCTTTTGATTCGACCTATTTGAACCAACCCATTTAATTCGGCCCATTTGTATTGGCACATTTGATCGGTCCAATTAATTCGACCCATTTGTACCGACCCATTTGATTCGACCCATTTGGTCGGCCCACTTGATTCGACCCATTTGATGTAATTAAGACCCACGATGATGTATATTAGGCCCTTGCGCACGGCCGTGGGCCCCTATCCGATTGGCCCTATAGTGTCATTCCTTGGGAGAAATGTTGGTTAAAGGTCCACATTGATGGGCGATGATGGTTGGACGTCCACATTGTGACCTTTCCTTAAGCCTTATTAGGCCCATTCTCATCATTCTCTAGTGGGTTAACCCAAACAGTTGGGCCCCATTGATATTGCTTGATCCATCATCGGTCGTCCATCTATGGACCCCACCTTGCGTCGAAGCTAATTATCGATGCCGATTATCAATGTCGATTATCGATACTGGCTACCATCGCCGATTATGAGTTTATGACATCATTGCACCATGATACATGCCCATACGCATCATCTACATGTGTTATGAGAAGTGATTGACCATTGCATACGCCATAGTGCAGGCGGTTTATGGGACTCCCTGATATGTGGAGTTATCCCACATGAGCGCACGACTTACGCAGGATTGATGCATGATCGGACTACGTAACTCATGCACTTTGTATTTGTGTGATTGTGATTATTGTACTCCCTCGTGACATCAGGGCCGCGGCCTCCATAGGCACACCATGGATGGACGGATTGGATACCAAAAATACTGTTTCTAGCATCGGGGCACCATAGAGTCCCTTAGTGAAAATTCCTAAACCCGATGGTACCAGAGGATGACTCCAACATCAAGACCAAGTGGATACATCAGCGCACAAGGGCTGTATACCAGTAGGCCGCATCTCTCACTGTGTCGTGGTAGGTTGGAAAGGGGTGTGACCTTACTCGCCTGAGTGAGGGGGCAATTTATAGGTTGAGTTTAACCAGCTTGAGGAATAAGTCTGCTATCTTCGAGCCGGGCCCGATATTGGCAGGCGGATAGTGAGGTCTCTTTTACTCACCCAGTTGTGTGCTTGGATAGAGGCGGCACGCTGACGTAGAGTGTACTAGACCCTGATGATTATCCAGAGTGAGAACTATACTGATATTTGATGCTCTAGCGATGAGCTACATTGACATATGGATTCAGATGAGGACTGGTGTGCTTGAGTTACATCTTGCATCACATGGCCTTAGTATGGCCGACATCATTCACTCCTTGCATCGCATGGTCTTGATATGGCCGATAGCACTCATGCCTTGCATCACATAGTCTTGGTATGGTTGATGACATTCATGGACTTACCGGCATTCCACATTACTCTGATATTGCAAACTTGCATTTCTACCGTATACACACACTTTCACCACCCTCTAAGCTTTCTATAAGCTTATGCACAACTGTTGCGTGCAGGTGATGCTAGGGAGTAGTAGTTTAAGAGCAGGAGCATGCTGCAGAGCTTCCAGTTTTGGCTTTATTGTCTTGTATTTCCCTTCATACGCATTGTACCTAAGTTTTTTTACCATAGTGGATTTTGTGATGGTGTTCTTGTGGTTATTGTTCATGGTTTATGCCTATGGTTATGCTCATTACAAATCAAATTGATGTTGAAAATCCTCATTGTAGGATCCTAAGATCGGAACCTGGTAAATGGGTGCCGGGAGCAGGGAATAGGGTTCTATAGTGGCTGTCGGCGCTAGATTCGGCGATCGGGAATTTTGTAAGCCCGGTTTCCAAGTTTGGGGCATGACAAATGCCTTGGCATGATATGGCTTAATGAGAGAGGAGTTCCATTTGATTCTTCTGTGTTTCAGTGAAATTCAGATGATTGTGATGCAATCTGTGGCGGTGAATTTTGAGGTAATGCGGGGACTGATGTGCTTCTCATAGGTGATTTTCCTTTTTCCTTTCTTGTCCATCGAGTGTTAGCCACAGGCAAAGCTGGGAAGTCATGAGACGTGAATGAAGGAATTGATTTACTCGAGTATAATGCTGAAGGAGCGAGTTCAGGGTTCTTTTTGGCTTCGTTCCTCATTATCGGTCCTTTGAGTTTCTACGGAGACCTCATCCTGACAATTGCAATGTCTTGGGCTCTTGTTCTTTGTGATTACATGACAGTCCAGTCATTATTGTTATCCTGAGCCAACAGCGAGACGATTATAACTCCGGCCATGACTCGAGACTTATCATTTTTGCTTGTCGTAGATTGACCTTTATGATTCAAAGACTGATTTAGCGTAGCGTATTCTATCATGAACCCAGTCATCCTAAAGTAAAAATTCATTTTGTTTGCAATGGTTACCATTGATCGCAGTTTGGAATTCTATCTTGTATTATCTGTATTTGACAATATGAAATATTAATCAATATTTCAATAGTAAAATATTCTATCTTAGGGATGAAGGGGAGGATGTTCCCATTGACAGTCACCATTTTGGCAACGATATGACGCCAAACTATGATGAAATTCTCTAAACTTTTTCTACGTTAATATTAAATACGATAAGAAATTCCCCAGAAGAGTCGCCATTTTGTTTCGACCAGAAACGAAAAGTATTTGATTTGGGGATTATCTTATTCAATATAACAGAGAAGAGAGAGAGAGTATATAGAATAATCATCAAGCTTATTTATTTAAATTCATTTACATCATTCTATTCCCTTGATTTAAAGATAAGAATATAAAAGGTACAAGTACAGAATGAATTCGAATATCAAATTGGCAGCATTTCGGCTTGTGATTTGTTCATCTCATTGAGAGGAATATTATGTAGATATGATCATCTTATTATCTTCTTCTTCAACTCATAACTATGACCCTGAATTGGAGAAAAGCTGGCCTGCTCCAATAATTTTGACAGCATTTCAATTCTTTGATGTCTATCCATGCGCAATATATTGTTGTTGCGCAGGACGGCGTGATGAAAGAAAACTCTTCTCTTCTCTTCCTTCTCTTCTCTTCAGAACACCTTCAAGGTCTTCGTCTTCTCTGGAGCTCTGATCTTCTTCGTTGTCTTTGTTGTGTCCAAATGAAAGGGGGAGTGGGGTATTTATAGGCTTCCGCACGTGCGAACCCTTGATCTTTGTGTCGTGGTGTAAGCCCCGTATCCTAGATCGTACCGATCCGTAGGTTCCCGCGATCTTCCCGGTCGAATTCTGGTAACCTTCGACCTTAACAGATATTTGCACGCGACCCTGCGTCATTGTTTCAACAAGAAAACAAATGTATTTGATTGGGGGATTTATTCAATGATAACAAAGAATTTGTTAAGAGAACATTGATCACATTCAGCTGAGTTCATTTATATCATCGGATTCCCTTGATTATGAAAACAAAGCACAATCAATCAAAACAGACAAGATAGCCTGATAGAAATTTTGGCAGCATAACGACGCTATTTTGGTCATCTCCGAGATACTTAGGAGGAATTGCTGATTTGATCAGCTAATCTCCAATGAGATAGAATTTCAGCAGCACTCCGGCGCTATTTCGGTCATCTCCTAGATACTTAGGAGGAATTGCTAATTTGATCAGCTAATCTCCAATGAGATAGAATTTCGGCAGCACTCCGACGCTATTTCGGTCATCTCCTAGATACTTAGGAAGAATGCTGAATTGACCAGCTAATCTTAGGCTTGAAATTAGCTCTGAGCATCCTTCCAGTCATTCCTCCTTAAGATGTAGAGAGATGATCCCTTGAACTGTGAAAACTTTCTCAAGAGTACGTTGCGCGGATCGCGCAACCGGCTCTTCCGTTACGCGGGTCGCGCAAGGCTTTTCCTCCGTTGCGCGGGTCGCACAACGGGAGTTTTCCGTCGGAGAGTCTTCTCCATTTCTCTTCCAACTGATCCAAATGATTCAACCCCTCAAATGAATCAGGGAGGGGTATTTATAGGCTCCACCACTCTTAGAAAGTGGTGATCACCACCACTTATCCCATCACATTTGGACATCTTCCTCTCTTAAACCATGGTGTCCACCAAACTCCCTCTTAAATGGTGGTGTACAGTCTCTCTTTATTAAAATGACACCTGTGCATGCTTTTTTACCAAACTACCCTTTTCAATGCATTTTTACTGAAATACCTAAACTACCCTTGGAGCTGGATTTTTACCAAAATATCTAAACTACCCTTGGACATGGATTTTAACCAAAATACCTCTAAACTACCCCTGGACATGGATTTTTACCAAAATACCTAAACCACCCCTAGACATGGATTTTTACTAAAATACCCCTAAACATGGAATTTACCAAAATATCCCCGACATGGAATTTGCCAAAATACCCCCAGACATGGATTTTACC
Source organism: Magnolia officinalis (assembly GCA_021015155.1). NCBI lineage: Eukaryota > Viridiplantae > Streptophyta > Magnoliopsida > Magnoliales > Magnoliaceae > Magnolia > Magnolia officinalis. Next base: position 12,611 of record JAJHSJ010000101.1, read on the forward strand.
AAAATACCCCCGACATGGATTTTTACCAAAATACCCCGGACATGGAATTTACCAACATACCCCCAACATGGATTTTTACCAAAATACTCCCGGACATGGATTTTTCTGACCACTGTATTGAGATATTTTTGTGCCTCAACAGATGCCCCCTCGATCCTTCTTTGATTGATTCCTGAAATCAAATGGAGGATGGATCTTCCTCCGTCCGAAGAACTTGAATGAACTGCAACTGAAGGATGACTGGATGATCATGCTCCCATGGAAGACTTGAATGATTGTGTTTGATCAGAAGATCGAGTGATCGCTTTCGATCAGAAGACTGGAATGCTCACCCTTGACCGGAAGATATGAATGATCGTGGACTCAGGAAGACTTGAACGACTGCGTTTGATCAGAAGACTTGAACAATTGCGCTCGAACGGAAGATTTAAATGATTGCGCTCGAACGGAAGATTTGATGATTGCGCTCGAATGGAAGGAAGACTTGATGATTGTGCTCGTATGGAAGACTTGAATGATTGCGCTCGAATGGAAGACTTGAATGATTGCGCTCGAACGGAAGACTTGATGGTTGTGCTTGACCGGAAGACTTGATGATTGTTCTCGTATGGAAGACTTGAATGATTGCGCTCGACCGGAAGACTTGAATGCCCCATCCAGTACTGTCGAGCGGATGTTTCACTAGAGAAGATGAGATTCTATTTCGTCGAAACTCTTCTCTGCAACAGCTGTGACGACTTTGTCTTTGAGCAACTTGACCAGAGAGCTATCTTTCAACACCGCTGCGGCTGGCAACGGTCTCTTTGATCAATTCCAGCGATTCTTTCCTTTAATTCTGCAACGATCTCTTCGATCAACATCAGTGCCTTTTTCCTTTAATTATGCAACGGTCTCTTTGATCAATCTCCAGCGACTTTTTCCTTCAATTCTGCAACGGTCTCTTTGATCAACACTATTGCTCTTACCGCAACAACCTTTTTTATTGTTTCCTTTATTCATGATCTGCATAATCCGATCTTGCAAACGATAATCTTTCCTGCCAAATTAATCAAAATTAGTATATCAAGACATTATAACTATTTCAATTTAGCCTTAATAAGCATTGATAATTTGAAATTATATTGAAAACCTCTCCTCTTTTAGGCGGATTGTGATATTCTCTCTGTCATTGTGCTTCGCATTGCATTCTTTTGCTCATTATATCGCACTTTTGAAAACATCATTTCCAGCTCCAAAGGTTCAACCGTTGAGTCTTTTGTCAAGTCTTTTCTAGTTTGTGTTCCTTAGCATTTCTTCATAGACTTTTCTTGGGATCTTTGCTGATTTGAAAAATAGAAAAGACTTCCTTCAATTTTCGCTTATTAGCTTTTTAAATGATGTAGAAGTTACTGATGATGATTCCGTTTGTTCTTTGTCTTCATCAGATCTGGTACTTGGAGACTTGCAATAGCATTGTTAGATAAATGAGGAGTTACGGCATCAGACTATATAATTAGGCTTTTATATAGAAGCAACTTTTGAACGTTCACACTGAATCATGCTTCATAATTCTTGGTATATGAATTCCTCCACCATGCATAAGAGATTATCAGAAAGACCAAGGCATAGATTACTTTTGAAGACATAGATCTTTGCCCCTTTCCAGTCAATGTCGATAAGTCTTCTAAAGAATATGGAAAAATCGAAATACTCTCTGAATAGAACTTCTGATGATCTTTGATGTGTTGATAATCTTTGACTGAATCTATGAAACAATATTCAATGACACATTGTTATTGTTTGCTTAATATTAAAAATTTCACCAGGCAATTGCATATCTGAGCATATCTAAAATGAAATGTGTATCTTCGGCATTTTGAATGCTATACTTAGTTTATGCTTTTCATATTTGAGCATTTTGAATGTTGCACATAATTTATGCTTTCTAAGCAGTGGAGATAGTATACTTTTGACTGACCATACTTTAATTGGACAAGACTGACCTTGACTAGACTTGACTTGACTGGACTCGACTAGTCTAGATTGAACTAGACTGGACTGGACTAGTCTAGATTGAACTAGACTGAATTAGACTAGACTGGACTGACACCTACACACACAGTTTAGGCTCTTGAGTAGTGGAGTACACACAGTTTAAGCTCTTGAGTAGTGGAGCACACACAATTTAAGCTCTTGAGTAGTTGGAGCGATCACTAGTGAAGCAACACACAGTTTAAGCTCTTGAGTAGTTGGAGCGATCACGACCGTGAATGGGATTTACGCACAGGAATGGCCACAGTAACTCTCTAGAGTTCATGGGGCTTTTTTTTACCTGGCTACCTTAGGTACCAAATCCAAGGTCGCCGATCCATCAATGAGTAGGTTTAGTCTAGTCCTTCCCCATGATTTAGTACCGAAATCAAACCAAGGATCTAGGTTTTCTTCGTCTGTGAGTTCGGACCCATTCCTGGGAAGGTATTTTCCTCCTCGTCCATGACGCTGTCGGAGAGCTCACAAACGACATTGGTCTTACGCGTGACTGGCCGTTGAGGATGGCTTCGTCAGCTGCCCGCATGGGTATGCGTACGATGGCCTCACGGGCTTTTTAGGGCCTCTGGCTTCTCGCCGCTACCCGAATGACGATCTTAATAGGTCTTATGAGTAGCTGGCCCTATTAGAACTTCTGGTCTTTTTGGAGCTTGATCCTTTTAGAGCTCCTGGCCCTTTTAGAGCTTGATCCTTTCAGAGCTTCTGGCCCTTTTAGAGCTTGATCCTTTTTAGGATTTGGCCCTTTTAGGATTCGGTCCTTTTAGAGCTTGGCTAGACTGCCTTAAATGATATGTAGCAGTAAATGATAAGCAACCATCGCTGTCATCAACTTTATATGTGGTTGGCTATATAGTTTATTCCACTGCCAAAAGATGGTGGATCAATAATTGATATTTCGCCGTTGCTGATAATACTTTGAGAATATTCATATCATGTTTGAAATAGTGTATCAGCTTGGCAATGATAGCAATTTTGATAAGCGATTGATGGCGACAGCGATAATTGCTAATTTTGGCGATAATCATTGGTAGTTACCGACAGAAATCTTTGGCGTCAATGCTTGGCCGCTGGACAGCAATGCGTGACAACAATCATCAATACTTGGTGGCAATCATCAACGCTTGGTAGTGATCATCATTAGCGCTTTGCATTTAACAATGACTTGATATACTTGAAAGGCTGCCTTGCTTTGGTGATGACTTGATATGCTTGAAAGCCTGTCTTGATATGCTTGAAAGCTTGTCTTTCATTCAAATACACAAAAGAAATACATTCTATGGTGAGAATATATTTCACAGTTTTTACTCACCTGTCTTGCCCCCTTTTGATTAGGAAGCATGCTCTGGGAATCTTCATAATCAAAATCACGATGTTGCGACCTTTAACAAATATGTTGACGCCGCATCATTTCATTCTTTTGCTCAAGATTAGCTTTGCCCCTGGTCTCGAACTAATTAGGCCTGTGTACTCTTACCTTTTTTTTTTCCTTATGTCGCACACCTTAACAATTTCGCTTTTATCAACCGTCTTCTGTAACTTGTTCTTCAAGCCATTCACTTTTCTTTTTTTCTTCAATTGTATCTTCTTGTCTTTCGCAATCCATTTGCTCCTCTACTTGTCGGCGACAATTGTTAATGCTTGATAGCAATCGTCAATGCTTGCTAACATTAGTGCCTTCTTTTGCCCCCAGCTTTAACCTACGAAAATTGATATAGAGAATATACAATTATCATATTGGGGAATTAACAATTACCTCATATGGGATTCTGAGATTTTGGCATTTCGAGACTTTGCTAGCATTCTGAAACTCTGCTTATCTTGCCCCCTGAATAATTGTGCCATAAATCTTCTGAATCAAAATGATGTGATTCTTCTTGGTCAAAACGTTGTAATTCTTCCTGGTCAAAACGATGTAATTCTTCCACCAAGTGATTGTCTTCAATCGCAATCATATTTCGTTACTTTCTCCTTTATTTCATATGTCTTCTTTTATGACAATTTTACTATTGTCAATCATCTCTTGTAAAATATTATTTTATTCTTTGCTTCATTTCCTTTGAATATTGTAATCGTGGCAGTTTGATTGCCTCTATAGCTAGCGATTGATTCCTCATAAGCAGAATATCATCCTTCTTCGACCGTATGTTTCATGTAATCCTTGAATTGTCTGAACCCTTTCTTTACTTTCTTACTTGTAATATTACCGATGTTCTCTTTAGCGGAATTTCAGCTTTTTACCTTTGACTATCCTTCGTTTTGCTTTCTTTCTTTGGCAGTACCTGCTGCTACTCTCTTAAGACCTTTAAACAGTTGATTCATATGAGAGTTTAATCAGCTTCACTTTGACCTTTCACAAATTGCAAATTAACTTGATCTTTACTCTATGAAGTTGTGACAATGCCCCCAGGGTTCTCTCTCATCTGAAGGTTTTCTTAAGATTTATTATTGTTCACGATAGTCATTCGAATGTACTGTTATCCGTACTCGGCAGGACGATATTCCTTTCACCAAATCTCAGACGTCATCATTAGCTTGATCGAATCATCATTGTCCCTGACATTGTCTGTCTTTGATCGAAACTGATTTGATCTTCTCTGACTTTTTTTGGTGGAAGTCTATTGGATGTGAAGTAAACATCTGTATTAGTCGGTAGAAAGACCGCTGCGGTATATTTGTCATTTATAACAAAATGTTAGTTATTTTATTTAAATAAAATTGTACTTTGCTTTTAGAGATGAAGCGGAGGATGTTCCCACTGAGAGTTGCAATTTTGGCGTCTGTACGGACGCTAAAAAGTGATAATGTTCTCTGAATATTTTCTAAGTTACCATCGAATAATAGTCCCCAACAGAGTCGCCATTTTCTTTCGACAAGAAAACAAATGTATTTGATTTGGGGGATTTATTCAATGATAACAAAGAATTTGTTAAGAGAACATTGATCACATTTATCTGAGTTCATTTACATCCTTGGATTCCCTTGATTCTGAAAACAAAACACAATCAATCAAAACAGACAAGATAGCCTGATAGAAATTTTGACAGCATAACGACGCTATTTTGGTAATCTCCTAGATACGTAGGAGGAATTGTTGATTTGATCAGCTAATCTCTACTGAGATAGAATTTCAGCAGCACCCGGCTCTATTTCGATCATCTCCTAGATACTTAGGAGGAATTGCTGAATTGATCAGCTAATCTTATGCTTGAAATTAGCTCTGAGCATCCTTCCAGTCATTCCTCCTTAAGATGTGGAGAGATGATTCCTTGAACTGTGAAAACTTTCTCAAGAGTACGTTGCACGGATCGCGCAACTGGCTCTTCCGTTGCGCGGGTTGCGCAATAGGTTCTTCCGTTGCGCGGGTCGCACAACGGGAGTTTTTCCGTCGGAGAGAACTTTGTGTCGCCTGTCTTCTATTGCGCAGATCGAGCAAGGGTTCTCTTCCGTTGCGCGGGTCGCGCAAGGCTTTTCCCGTTGTGTGGGTCGTGCAACCACTTTCTTCATTGCGCGGGTCAAACAACTGCATACCTCTCTCTCCTCACTTCTTCTTCTCCATTTCTCTTCCAACTGATCCAAATGATCCAACCCCTCAAATGAATCAGGGTGGGGTATTTATAGGCTCCACCACTCTTAGAAAGTGGTGATCACCACCACTTGTCCCTTCACATTTGGACATCTTCCTCTCTTAAACCATGGTGTCCACCAAACTCCCTCTTAAATGGTGGTGTACAGTCTCTCTTTACTAAAATGACACCTTGCATGTTTTTTTACCAAACTACCCTTTTCAATGCATTTTTACTTAATTACCTAAACTACCCCTGGAGCTGGATTTTTACCAAATATCTAAACTACCCCTGGACATGGATTTTTACCAAAATACCTTAACTACCCCTGGACATAGATTTTTACCAAAATACCTAAACTACCCTTAGACATGAATTTTTACCAAAATACCCCTGGACATAGAATTTACCAAAATACCCCCGGACATGAAATTTACCAAAATACCCCCGGACATGGATTTTTACCAAAATACCCCCAACATGGATTTTTACCAAAATACCCCCGAACATGGAATTTACCAAAATACCCCCCGACATGGATTTTTACCAAAATACTCCCGGACACGGATTTTTTTGACCACTGTAATGAGATATTTTTTGTGCCTCGACAGTCACTCGCCCTCAACCTGAATCGACTCAAACTAAGACTTTTACCCTCGCGACCGCGTCGTCGCCGTGGCTCGCGCACCGATCCGATACCCTAGTCAGGAGATGTGGGTCCATGTTCGGTGCGAGGAAAACGCCGCGCATAAGAATTCCAAGAGAATCTCTACGACATGTCACATCAATCAATCCCATCATGTCAAGTACACATCACCTCACACCCTTTCCCAAGCAACCCCCAAAGTCAAAAGTTTCTTACACCACCCATACCTTTCTTACACAATCTACCACAAAAGTCAAAAAGTATCTTACACACCCATCACTCACCACATCCCTCACTCCATCACCCATCTCTCTCTCTCTCTCTCTCTCTCTCTCTCTCTCTCTCTCTCTCTCTCTCCCAAGCAACAATCCGAAGCAAAGAGAGGTGCTCACGTCCAAGCCCTTCCCAAGAGAGAAAGTGATTTTTTTGTGGCCCACTTCCCACCCTAAGAACCATCATCCTAGCCAATCAACCCTCATCACCCTCCATCAAAGTGAAGCACAAGGAGACCGGCTTTCCAACGGACCAAGAAGATCAAACGGTGGGGTGCTTCTATAGGCTAGTTTTCATGTTTTCATGATAGGCCAAGTGAGGCATACTGATTGATGGAATGGATCTCACTTTGGACCCTAAGATGTGGCCGATGGCCCACCTTGATTATCAATATCATTCCATAATAGGGCCATTCTCCATGGACCCCCATCATGATGTTTACTTCAGTTTGAAAAGGGGTCATCTCGACCTTCTATTTCAGTGGAGAAAGTAATCTCCACCGTTTGTAACATCCCGGATTTTTGCCAACCTGGGATTAGACGTTCTAGGGCAATGGGTCGATCCTAAGACCTTATCAACTTGTCAAAACTAAATCCCACAGTCTAAAATCGCTCCTGAACCCATTTCCTTCACAAATCCCACCCCTTTACTACCTTGTGCTTTCAATTTTTCAAAGCACTTTCGCCCTAGACACTAACTTAAACTAGCTAGTAGTAAAACTTGGATCACTTTATATACAAACTACAAAGGCCTAAGTACCATCTCAACCAGAAAACAATTAGGATTAAATCCTTTAGAAATTTAACAAAGTTAACTAAGTGCAAACTCGATTAGCCATGAAATCCGTTGGGATCGCTTTAAATACGATCTGCAAGACCCAAAACTTGTAAAACATGTGACTCTAGGTTACCCTAAAGTCTAGAGCCAAACTCATTACCCGTCTGCTCTCGGGACTGAAACGAAACTTCGTATGAGGTCTAGATCGCACATCGGGAGTCCGATTAACACGAAGCTAAGGAACCAGGACCGCCCCACTGGGCTTGACAATCATCTCAAAAATCAGGCGATTCCGATTTCCCACGGCCATTTATTTCGATCCGGAGCGAGGGAGTGTGAAAAACACTATTCCCTTTCCAAAATAAAATATCTGGAATAGTGATCTGGCACCATTCGCTTGCGCATCAGTTAAGCAACCAGACCGTCAGAATCAGACCAAATTACACCCTCGGATTAAGAAAAATTTCAACACATTTACATGTACTCAGAAATTCTGATCGTGGCCCACGGACCGTTGAACTGAAAGTGGTCCGCCACGTGCGATCTGGGAATCCGTCGAGTCGAAAACGTAATCCCTCATAGATCCATGTGTGGTGAGCTTAAGTCTGACGTTTGGCTCAAGGAGGGCTACCAGAACACCCCTTTTGAGCTTGGAAAGTGACGGAATACCTATATTAGCAGTAACCTTTGAACAGGAGTCTATTTCGGTGAGTTTTGAGGCTATATAAGGACCTTAAACCCTCTCCCATTCCAGCCATACGAATTTGGATTTGAGAGAGGGAAAAGAGAGAGAAAGTGAGGGAGAAGTGGGAGAATCTTCCTGCCGTCGTTCTCCTGCCACCACACGGGCTGCACCATCCTTTTCTTGACGCTTTTCCGGCGTTCCCGGCGTCGTTTCTAGGTAAGAAACCCTAACCCTAATCTGTTTTGGGGTTTAGACTGTTGTAGGTTGTGAAATAGCTAACCTATTTCGTTCTCTAGGTTGCCAAACTGCCGAATACGGAAGCTTAGCAAACCTATCGTCTCCGTTACGATTCTACGACCAAAGGTGAGGACTTTAAGCGTATAAGTTACGTTTTTCAACGCTTTCAATGTCAGATAATGATAGATTCATGATCTGTATGCAAATGCACATGTACAAAGTGCTTTCCGTTTCCTGTTTCGATTAGCGATAAAGAATATGGATTTTCACATACTCTAGATATACGTATAAATACCGTATACGTATTTTTCTTGGGAAAATGTTTGACATGTTTATTTAATGTTTGATTATATCATGTGTGGATAAAATGTTAGTTTGGCGAAAAGAATCGCAAAAATACATGTTCATGTGTAAATGTCATGTATGTTGAAATTGCGTATTTTAGAAATACCGCATACGTGCGGATTTTGGAAATATAATTGTCATGATTAATTGTTGTATGAATATGGTATACGCGGATAAAATAACCGCTTAGCGAAGGAATAGCCCTAATACATGTTTGCTAACATACACTAGGTATGTTGGAATAGTGTATTCTAAGTGTTTGTGAAATGGCTGAATGAGTATAGCATTCTCATTCGTGCTCGCCATGACTAATTGTCATGGATATATGATTGTTGTAATGGCGATATCCCTTTGACGAAAGGATTTGCCCTAAATCACGCCACGGCCAGTATACACTATATATGCTAAAATGTGTGGCCCAAGTGTTTGTGGAAATGACTGAATGGATATGGAACTTGGATTCCTGCTTGCCATGACTATCCGTCGTGGGTGTACGCGTGTTATGTTTGGGGCAACTCCCTAGCGAAAGGATTTGGCCTAATGCCTATGTGATCGACATATGTCATGTATGTTGATGTATGTTTGTTTAAGTGTTTCTTGAAATGTCTGAATGTGTAGTAGTTGGCAAATTGTAATATATAAGGGTGTTGAGATATGATTCTCAACCTCTTTTCACTATGTGTATGATCTCCTTTGATAGTTGTGTGATTAGGATTTGAACATGTACAAACTCATGCTTGTGTTGTGCTTCATAACATGCTCAGCTGTTTTATGATTTTAACTATGTAATGCATATGTTTAAATTTATATTTATGTTGTATGATCCGTCATGGGTGATGGGGGAGCGGAGCAACGAGTGCGTGCAACAGCCCTGGCAGCCCTAAACGGATAATACCAGACTGATTGTATGATTTGAATCCTGATCTATTACTGCTTTATATCTCTGTAATTGATTGTGTTTGGGGCTATGATTATAGTCCAGGCAATCGGTAACGGGATTGAACTCGTGGCTGAGATTCATTTGCCACGTGGGATGTGTTCGACGAACTCGAGTCGTGCGTTGCCTGTCGGCAGTGGCTAGGCCACACGAAGTTGTTTATGCACTTCATGTCGTGCAGCTCAACGGGCGATCGTGCTAGTCGAGCTCATCAAGTAACCCGATCTGCCTTATGTATGTTCACCCTGTTTGGTCGCTACTGCTTGAACCTAGGGTACCAAACTTACCAGTGAAACCCCTTTTTAACCATGGTACCTCGATCCGCTAAGACGCATGAGCCGGGCATGGTGGTATGGGACACCGTGGTCGAGCTGTCGGCCTACGCTGGGGCCATGTGCCTCCCCGTAGTGACCATTGCGCAATCAACTCGTGAGCCGAATATGGTGGTATGGGACACTGTATTCGAGCTGTCGATACCTCGGCGAGAGCCGAGTACGGTGAGATCTGTGCTCGTGCTGACGGGCGACGAGTCCTCCGTAGTATCATCGAGTACACTCCAAGGGTCTGTGATTGGCCACGAGTCTTTCACAGCAACTAGAGTGTGAGTTGAGCCGAGTACGGTGAGACCTGTACTTGAGCTGACGGCTAGTGATTGAGCCGAGTACGGTGAGACCTGTACTCGAGCTGACGGCCAGCAATTGAGCCGCATACGGTGAGATCTGTATCCGCGCTGACGGGTGATGAGCCCTTTGCGATGCCTTCACTACGCTTCTCAAACCATAACATCGTATGAGAATAACTAGGATTGACGACCCTAGAATGGATCATGTTTGGGAATGATACAAGGGAGGTACCATAGTTTCCCAATACTGCTGTTTGAAATGGACTAATAAAAACTTGGTAATCATGAGCATCATCGCACCGCATGTGCTTTGTAGATGTGGCGCACTGAGGGAGTAAGCATTCGCGAACGTAAGATGATGTCGCTTGAGGGTGGTTTGGCAAGGGCATACAGCATCATGTCATTTCATTCTTGCATTTAACAAGAGTAGTTAGAAATGCTTGATTTGTACTGCTTTATCATTACTGCTTGATTGATTTGATAACATGTTAACTTATGCTTTACTGTTCCACTGAGTTGATCACTCACTCCCACGTTACGGGACGGTGTTGTACACACCAACCAGATTTGTTGAGTTTCAGGTGATGGCGATGCTTGTGAAGCAGAGCCGGACTACTTTTGTGATGATAGGAGGAGTTCTCCTATCTGTATCTCTCTGGCAGGTCAATGAAGACCTGATATTGTATTGACGGGGCTATGGTACATGGGATAGGAGGCAATACACTTCCTCACATTTGGTACATTTTAGAACTGCACCTGTATTTATTTAACCTGGTAATGTTATCACACTCTGGAGACTCATCATAAGTTATATATTTTATCTATCTATCACAGTCTTCCGCTTGCAAATCTAACTGTCTCTGGAGTATGATATGCTGTTTTGGCTTAATCTCACTCATGTTCAATGCACGAATACAGTCAACATTCAATCATCATTCATTTTGTTGCATAAGTGATGTTCTGGAACTCGGGAGCTGAGTTTATGCTCGACCCCCGATTTTCAGGGCGTTACAAGATGGTATCAGAGCATGATTTTGATTAAACCGGACCTGGGTTATGGTCACACTACGCACTCTGACGCACTCTGACTTAGGAGGGAGCGACGGAATGTAGAAACAGTCTTAGGCATCCCTGTTCAGTCCAACGGCTAATTCACTGAAAACGAACGCCGAAATCGAGTCTGTATTCAACCATGGTCGCACGGGTCGACCTTAAAATGTTTCTAGGTTGTCTAGTGAAGGGTCTAGATCACAATCCACCTCATCCCAACTGTTAGGTGGGATGATGAAACTACTCCGAACCCTCGGAGCTTCTCTGGACTCCTCACCGAGACTTCCCGAATCCATGAGGAAAGAAAGCAGATAATATAAATAAATCCTAATACATTCATAATTGATTAATGAATGTTTAAAAAAACATGAGTTCACAACCCTTTAAATAAGGATACCATGTAATGGGAAAGAAATCAGGAACAAACTACAACTAAAACTCTAGAATTCGCGACTTACTATGGGTTGTGATGTCTACTAGTGGGTAAAGTTTTCGGTCAAAAAATAGTAAGTGTCCTAAACGACTTCACCAAATTGTTCTCCTAATTATTATAAACCCTTTTCTCATTGGGCACAACTCCTAAAGCCCAATGGATGAAGAGAAATCAAACTAAAACTACTACTTTAGCAAAACGAAATTTAAACGGGGAAATGACCGTCAATCGGTGGGTTTTCTCGCAATTTCGGGCTGCGCAACCCGGCATAGCAGGGTTGGTTGGCTTCATTAGCTCGTTCTACCCCAAATTCATATATTTTATGTCAGATAACTCATTCCGGATTGTAAGATATGTCTGATTGTTCCGAAAATACCCGAAATGGAGCGAATCGGAGTCGAGGGCCTCTCCACTTAAAACCGATGGGACCCAGGGTCGAACCAGGGTGCATTTGGCACCTTGGGACCATGGAGAACAGGTCCCCACCGCGGCGGCGCGGTTCCGGCCAAGTCCGGCCGCGGCGGCGCCGCGGGTCGGGCGGTGCGCCGCCGCCCGGTTGCCGTTCTGGTGGGATTCCGGCCATGGGTTTGGTCGGCCTGACCCCCCCAACACGCTGGCACGTGCGGTTTTGTGTTTTGGTTAGAATAAATAGGGTTGGAAGCACCCCCTTTTTATTTCACCCCTCTTTTCAAGCACCTCCATCCCATTTTCGATTTTTCTCAAAACCCATCCCTCCAAACCTTGCAATCTTTCATTTTCTTCCATAACCCACACACCATCCATCCTTCCACAATGTTTACAACATAGCTTACCCCCTACCCTCTCCATTCTCTCTCATTTGAGCGCTTACATGCCTCATTTGAAGCTCTAAAATCGTGCAAGCTCTCAACCCATCCCATCTACTCATTTTCCTCCTTCAATCCCTGTTCGTTGGGGCCTTTACAATCATCTGTTGAGGCTCACATCTGTGGAGAACCAAACCTCCAGCCTTTTTTTTTCTTTCTCCATCACTTTTCATTCATTTTTCCATGGCTCTATCCGAGCTTAGTTCGGCCACCTTCACGGATGATTAATTATCCACACTATTGTTTCAAGTTTGTATGGGTTACCGCCTTTGGGTGTTTACGTTTTCATGTGATGGGTGTAGTAGTTGGTAGAATGTTTTAGATGTTTGAGGACGTTTAGGGCCCGTTCGGCCAAATTGCATTAAGTGCGATTCGGTGGATGGAATTGTAAAAGTAATAATAAATATATGGGTAAGGTATGGTCCCTAGATTGAGTGTATCCCATGGTTTCCGATACTAGGTTTGAAATGTATGCAATAAACAGTATACCCTAGGTTGCTCCTCTTACACTTAGGAGTTTCGATTCCTGGGATTTGGAAATCCCATCTCACCCTTCCCAACACATCGCTCATTTTCCAAAGCCTATACTAATAATTTTAATCCCCACCCACCCTCCTACCAACCATGTCACTCCCAATCCCGAGGTAGGATTAGTAATGCGGTCACATTCAATACAACTTAAGACCACTTGCCAAATAGTGTTGAAGTGATAAAGTCCCTTGATATACATTAACCTACCACACTCTGATAGCTTAAGCTTTCTGAGTAGATGATTGTTTGACAAATAGACCCATAGAGTTTGGACCCAGAGCAGTGCTTTGACAGACTTGACAATATAGGAAATCCAACCAATTAAGAACGTGAACTCTAGAACCCCCTTTGTGGTTGGTTTGAGCATATGTGAAATGCTCGGGCGTAGTTAAATTCAACTACAGGCAGCTCAATTCCAATTAAACAACTTTAACCCTAAGTAATAAAACCCTTCCTTGTATTAGGAATGAAGTGAAATCATCTAGCATAGAGGCATAGACTTTAAATCACAACTAGTGGATTACCGCTACGCATACGTTGAGCCTAGGCTGCTGACTAGACTAAGAAATATAAACGACTAACAATACTAAGATAATTGAGTGATGGACGTAGTTAGTTGGCTTGAATAGGTTGGAACGAGACCCCGTTCCTTTGTTGAATCCTCTCGATACCCATAGGTATCAATGCCATCGTACACATCGTCGATGAAAGGCAGACCAATGTATTTCCCATTTCATGTCAAGGATAGGTTATAAATTACACCTTGTTCCGACATACGGATCAGGGCATAGCTCTTGAGCCTCGAGGGTGAAAATAAATTTTTAAGGGGGGTAGAACATTATGAGCCCAATCTAGTTAGGTCACCTGATATGCCTCTTTGATCTGGGTGGCGCAGCGGAAACGCGGTGGACCCTACCCCACTGGCCCAGGATCGAAACGGTGCTCGTTGAGTACGAGCATTATAGAAGCCCTAGCAAGTTCTACTATAAGGAACCGTTTTAGGATGATCTAGTACGATTTGATTCACCATTTCCTTGGACATAGATGATAACGAGGACTCTCTTAGACTACGACTAAAGGGCAACCTTAGAATAAACAATTCGAGCCTTTCAATGATGGACATTCCCTACTCTCAGAGAATGATCGGACTACGGAGTTACTGAAATATACGACTGCGAAGTTTTCGCGGCTTGACCCAATTCCCAATCCTGGGTGACTACCGATGGACTCTCTGCTGACGAGCGGACGACCAGGATCCATCAGGATTCGGAAGGGATACGATGAGCTTCCTACCCTGGCCCGGTAGATGATCGATGTATCGGGATCGAGCCCACTATTACCGTCTCTCCGTGTTGGTTAAACAATGAAAACAGTTATCTTACTCTAAATTGTTGGGAATTGTCGTCGAGACTCCAAATAGATAAAGAAATAAATGGTAGCAAACCATCAGGGTAAGAGAAATGGATAAAGAATTAAGTTTTAAGGGGGGTAGACTAAAATGAACCTGCTGGTATATACCCTACCACGCGTAGAAACTTGAAATCAATAAGTCATTAGGCAAATGAAATAATAGAAATTTTCCCTTATTACCCTTAGCCAATTTCGGGGACGAAATTTTGTTTTAAGGGGGTAGATTGTAACATCCCGGATTTTTGCCAACCTGGGATTAGACGTTCTAGGGCAATGGGTCGATCCTAAGACCTTATCAACTTGTCAAAACTAAATCCCACAGTCTAAAATCGCTCCTGAACCCATTTCCTTCACAAATCCCACCCCTTTACTACCTTGTGCTTTCAATTTTTCAAAGCACTTTCGCCCTAGACACTAACTTAAACTAGCTAAGTAGTAAAACTTGGATCACTTTATATACAAACTACAAAGGCCTAAGTACCATCTCAACCAGAAAACAATTAGGATTAAATCCTTTAGAAATTTAACAAAGTTAACTAAGTGCAAACTCGACTAGCCATGAAATCCGTTGGGATCGCTTTAAATACGATCTGCAAGACCCAAAACTTGTAAAACATGTGACTCTAGGTTACCCTAAAGTCTAGAGCAAAACTCATTACCCGTCTGCTCTCGGGACTGAAACGAAACTTCGTATGAGGTCTAGATCGCACATCGGGAGTCCGATTAACACGAAGCTAAGGAACCAGGACCGCCCCACTGGGCTTGACAATCATCTCAAAAATCAGGCGATTCCGATTTCCCACGGCCATTTATTTCGATCCGGAGTGAGGGAGTGTGAAAAACACTATTCCCTTTCCAAAATAAATATCTGGAATAGTGATCTGGCACCATTCACTTGTGCATCAGTATTAAGCAACCAGACCGTCAGAATCAGACCAAATTACACCCTCGGATTAAGAAAAATTTCATACACATTTACATGTACTCAGAAATTCTGATCGTGGCCCACGGACCGTTGAACTGAAAGTGGTCCGCCACGTGCGATCTGGGAATCCGTTTGAGTCGAAAACGTAATCCCTCATAGATCCATGTGTGGTGAGCTTAAGTCTGACGTTTGGCTCAAGGAGGGCTACCAGAACACCCCTTTTGAGCTTGGAAAGTGACGGAATACCTATATTAGCAGTAACCTTTGAACAGGAGTCTATTTCGGTGAGTTTTGAGGCTATATAAGGACCTTAAACCCTCTCCCATTCCAGCCATACGAATTTGGATTTGAGAGAGGGAAAAGAGAGAGAAAGTGAGGGAGAAGTGGGAGAATCTTCCTGCCGTCGTTCCCTGCCACCACACGGGCTGCACCATCCTTTTCTTGACGCTTTTTCGGCGTTCCCGGCGTCGTTTCTAGGTAAGAAACCCTAACCCTAATCTGTTTTGGGGTTTAGACTGTTGTAGGTTGTGAAATAGCTAACCTATTTCGTTCTCTAGGTTGCCAAACTGCCGAATACGGAAGCTTAGCAAACCTATCGTCTCCGTTACGATTCTACGACCAAAGGTGAGGACTTTAAGCGTATAAGTTACGTTTTTCAACGCTTTCAATGTCAGATAATGATAGATTCATGATCTGTATGCAAATGCACATGTACAAAGTGCTTTCCGTTTCCTGTTTCGATTAGCGATAAAGAATATGGATTTTCACATACTCTAGATATACGTATAAATACCGTATACGTATTTTTCTTGGGAAAATGTTTGACATGTTTATTTAATGTTTGATTATATCATGTGTGGATAAAATGTTAGTTTGGCGAAAAGAATCGCAAAAATACATGTTCATGTGTAAATGTCATGTATGTTGAAATTGCGTATTTTAGAAATACCGCATACGTGCGGATTTTGGAAATATAATTGTCATGATTAATTGTTGTATGAATATGGTATACGCGGATAAAATAACCGCTTAGCGAAAGAATAGCCCTAATACATGTTTGCTAACATACACTAGGTATGTTGGAATAGTGTATTCTAAGTGTTTGTGAAAATGGCTGAATGAGTATAGCATTCTCATTCGTGCTCGCCATGACTAATTGTCATGGATATATGATTGTTGTAATGGCGATATCCCTTTGACGAAAGGATTTGCCCTAAATCACGCCACGGCCAGTATACACTATATATGCTAAAATGTGTGGCCCAAGTGTTTGTGGAAATGACTGAATGGATATGGAACTTGGATTCCTGCTTGCCATGACTATCCGTCGTGGGTGTACGCGTGTTATGTTTGGGGCAACTCCCTAGCGAAAGGATTTGGCCTAATGCCTATGTGATCGACATATGTCATGTATGTTGATGTATGTTTGTTTAAGTGTTTCTTGAAATGTCTGAATGTGTAGTAGTTGGCAAATTGTAATATATAAGGGTGTTGAGATATGATTCTCAACCTCTTTTCACTATGTGTATGATCTCCTTTGATAGTTGTGTGATTAGGATTTGAACATGTACAAACTCATGCTTGTGTTGTGCTTCATAACATGCTCAGCTGTTTTATGATTTTAACTATGTAATGCATATGTTTAAATTTATATTTATGTTGTATGATCCGTCATGGGTGATGGGGGAGCGGAGCGCGAGTGCGTGCAACAGCCCTGGCAGCCCTAAACGGATAATACCAGACTGATTGTATGATTTGAATCCTGATCTATTACTGCTTTATATCTCTGTAATTGATTGTGTTTGGGGCTATGATTATAGTCCAGGCAATCGGTAACGGGATTGAACTCGTGGCTGAGATTCATTTGCCACGTGGGATGTGTTCGACGAACTCGAGTCGTGCGTTGCCTGTCGGCAGTGGCTAGGCCACACGAAGTTGTTTATGCACTTCATGTCGTGCAGCTCAACGGGCGATCGTGCTAGTCGAGCTCATCAAGTAACCCGATCTGCCTTATGTATGTTCACCCTGTTTGGTCGCTACTGCTTGAACCTAGGGTACCAAACTTACCAGTGAAACCCCTTTTTAACCATGGTACCTCGATCCGCTAAGACGCATGAGCCGGGCATGGTGGTATGGGACACCGTGGTCGAGCTGTCGGTCTACGCTGGGGCCATGTGCCTCCCCGTAGTGACCATTGCGCAATCAACTCGTGAGCCGAATATGGTGGTATGGGACACTGTATTCGAGCTGTCGATACCTCGGCGAGAGCCGAGTACGGTGAGATCTGTGCTCGTGCTGACGGGCGACGAGTCCTCCGTAGTATCATCGAGTACACTCCAAGGGTCTGTGATTGGCCACGAGTCTTTCACAGCAACTAGAGTGTGAGTTGAGCCGAGTACGGTGAGACCTGTACTTGAGCTGACGGCTAGTGATTGAGCCGAGTACGGTGAGACCTGTACTCGAGCTGACGGCCAGCAATTGAGCCGCATACGGTGAGATCTGTATCCGCGCTGACGGGTGATGAGCCCTTTGCGATGCCTTCACTACGCTTCTCAAACCATAACATCGTATGAGAATAACTAGGATTGACGGCCCTAGAATGGATCATGTTTGGGAATGATACAAGGGAGGTACCTTAGTTTCCCAATACTGCTGTTTGAAATGGACTAATAAAAACTTGGTAATCATGAGCATCATCGCACCGCATGTGCTTTGTAGATGTGGCGCACTGAGGGAGTAAGCATTCGCGAACGTAAGATGATGTCGCTTGAGGGTGGTTTGGCAAGGGCATACAGCATCATGTCATTTCATTCTTGCATTTAACAAGAGTAGTTAGAAATGCTTGATTTGTACTGCTTTATCATTACTGCTTGATTGATTTGATAACATGTTAACTTATGCTTTACTGTTCCACTGAGTTGATCACTCACTCCCACGTTACGGGACGGTGTTGTACACACCAACCAGATTTGTTGAGTTTCAGGTGATGGCGATGCTTGTGAAGCAGAGCCGGACTACTTTTGTGATGATAGGAGGAGTTCTCCTATCTGTATCTCTCTGGCAGGTCAATGAAGACCTGATATTGTATTGACGGGGCTATGGTACATGGGATAGGAGGCAATACACTTCCTCACATCTGGTACATTTTAG
This sequence comes from Magnolia officinalis, assembly GCA_021015155.1. Lineage (NCBI taxonomy): Eukaryota > Viridiplantae > Streptophyta > Magnoliopsida > Magnoliales > Magnoliaceae > Magnolia > Magnolia officinalis. The sequence continues at coordinate 31,068 of JAJHSJ010000101.1, forward strand.
AACTGCACCTGTATTTATTTAACCTGGTAATGTTATCACACTCTGGAGACTCATCATAAGTTATATATTTTATCTATCTATCACAGTCTTCCGCTTGCAAATCTAACTGTCTCTGGAGTATGATATGCTGTTTTGGCTTAATCTCACTCATGTTCAATGCACGAATACAGTCAACATTCAATCATCATTCATTTTGTTGCATAAGTGATGTTCTGGAACTCGGGAGCTGAGTTTATGCTCGACCCCCGATTTTCAGGGCGTTACACCGTTGATCTTTGATTTCATGAGCCCACATGTATTGGGACCCACTTGATGTATGATTGATGGCAAGAGAGGCCTATAATGTTGGGGTGCCTCTATCACGCGTGTCCCACTCTCTCTTTCTCTCTCTCTCCCTCTCTTTTTCATTTTTCTTTTCTTGTGTTAATATGGTCATGTGGCCCATCAGGATGGACCCCACCATGAGGCAGGTATTTTATCGAAGCCATTTATAAGTGGGGCCCACTTTAAATGTGTTGTACCCACACCATCCATCATTTTGTAAGACCCGCATCTTAGACCGTACCGTTCCGTAGGTTCCCGCGGTCTTTTCGGTCAAATTCCGGCAACTTTCGACCCTTAACCGGCGTTACGCGCGACCCTGATTCACATGCCGTCAACCCGTGTCGACTCAAACCGAGACTTGTACCAATGCGACCGCACTGTCACCGCGGTTCTGATGCCGCGACTCACGCGTCGAGGCGATACTCTGGCCAGGAGATGTGGGCCAGTGTTCTGTGCGAGGAAAACGCCGCGCGTTGCGAAACCCAAGAGAATCTCAACGAAATGTCACATCAATCACCCATCAATCCATCACTCTTCACCCTTTCCCAAGCAAGCCTCAAAGTCAAAAAGTTCTTACAGAAGTCATGCCTCTCTTACACAAATGGCCAATAAAGTCAAAAAGGTGCTCTTACACACCCATCACCACCACATCCATCAAACATCACCCATCTCTCTCTCCCTTTACAAGTCTCTCTCTCTTTTCCAAATCTCACTCCAAGCAAATCCCCATACGTATGAGCCTCTTCCTCTCTTTCAAAGCTCCAAGTGTGGCCCACCTTTCCATTCCAAGATCCCCCATCCTAGCCATCCATTCCTCATCTCCTCCATTGAAATCGAAGCCAAGGAGCTAAGGAACCCTTAGGAGCAAGAAGATCAAGTGGTGGGTGCTTGATAAGAGTAGTTTTTCATGTTTTTAAGATGGGCCAAGTGAGGCCAACCGATCAATGGTTTGGATCTCACTTGGGACCCTAAGAGGTGGCCGATGGCCCGCTTTGATCATCATGATCATTCCATGATGGGGCCATTCTCCATGGCCCCCATCATGATGTTTATTTTCTTGCTTTAGATAGGTCATCTAGACCGTCCATATTGCTGGGTGATCTCGGATCTCCACCTATTTTATCATTGTTGATTTAAGGGCCCACTTGTAGTGGGACCCACCTTGATGTATGCTTATGATCAAGAGGGACCCATAGTGGCGGGGCCCCTCCGATATTGCCGGTGCCTCTCTCCTTCTCCCTCCCTCTCCCTTTCACATTTTGTGGTGTGATGAAGTGGCCATGTGGCCCACCCGAGTGAACCCCATCTTAGTATATGAATTACCCACGCCATCCAACCATTTGGTGGCCCACCCTGATTGCATGTCCGTGGGTGGGGCCCACCTTAAATACTTGTGTCATCAATCGTCCAGCGTCCAAGGACGCTGGATGTCGATGAACACTGAAGTGCGAACCGACAGTGGGTGTACTAACCGCATCAGAGAAGAAAAAATAATAATAATAATAAATAGATTTGGTTTTTTTTTTTTTTTTAGGAAGGGCTGCCTATGTAGGCCCCACCCTAATGTAAGGGTTCGATCCACGCCGTCCATCCTATTCTTTAACTCAATTTAGGTGTTGAGCCGAAAAATGAGGTCAATCCGATAACCAGGCGGACCATACCATAGGAAACTGTATTTCCTACTGTTCAAGGCTAGTTAGGCCCACCTTTTTGTTTCTATATGTCAAAAATACCCAATATTAGACTGGTTTGGTGTATTCCGAGCCATAGAATCCACTGGACGGAGTGGATTCTCCAGTAGTAGGCCCCACATCTATTTTTTTTTTCAGAAAATAAAAAAAAAAGAAAACAGCAGCGCTGCTGCTGCAGCACTGCCGCTATCAGAGGAGGGCAGGCGCTGCCTGCGCCAGCCACCTGCGGACTACGGGCGGCAACAGCACCATGGCCTCCAGCCGTGGGCCCCACCATGATGTATATGTGTCATCCCAGCCGTTCATTGGGTGGGCCACCTCCTGAGGTGGGCTCCCTCCAAAAATGGGCCGCATCCAACGCTTAGGTGGTCCACACTGCAGAGAACTGTGGGATTGAACATCTGCCATTGAAATCCTCCTGTGGGCCACAGAAGTTTTGGATCAAGATGAAATTTGTGTTTTCCCTTCACTGAGGTCCGTATGACCTTTTCAACGGGTCGGATGGCATGTAAACATTACGGTGGGCCCCACGTGGAGCCCACATGATGCATGTATTTGCTTCCACCGTCCAGCACCGTCCGCTGGACAGTGGAGCCCATAGTTATGTATTTATTATTTCCCCACCGTTTAGGGACGGTGGGTGTGCATGTGTGGGTGCGTGGGTGAGTGCGTGTGTGCATGCGTGTGTGACATTGGGTGCGTGCGTGTGCATGCGTGTGGTGTGTAAAGGTGTGTCTGTGTGTGTATATATATATATGTATGTATATTGTATATATATATATATATATATATATATATATATATATATATTTATGTATATTTATATATTATATTATGTAATATACATATACTTGATGGTGGGCCTTCATGGGACCCACCATGATGCATGTGTTGCGTGCAAGCTGTCTATCTATTTTGCAAGCTCATTTCTATGACATGAGCTAAAATGAGCCGGATCCATAGTTCAAGTGGACCCCACCTTGGTATGTTATGAGGCCCATCTTGTTTGATCTGTGGTAGTCCATTGGGGCCCACTTTGATGTGGATGTAGGGCCTGTATTATGAGGCCCATTCAATGTATTTGTAGCCGTGGTTGAGGCCCACTTTGATCTATATAAGGCCCATGTTGCGAGGCCCATTTTGATGCATTCTAAAGCTCATGGGTTATGGCCCATTGCAATGTACTTAAGGCCCATTAGTGAGGCTCATTAATGTGACCCATTTGATGAATGTAAGGCCCATGTTATATGGCCCATTTGATGTATTGAAGGCCCAATGGGAGGATCCTAAGGTCCATTGCAATGTGTGATCCCAACATGATTTATGTAATGATGTTTACGACGGGCAATGCCTTGGGAGCAATGTTGGTTTGACATCCACATTGTAAAATAATGTTGGTTAAATGTCCGCATTCTGATTCTCCCTAGGGCCCATTGTTAGGCCCATAACTGTAGGTCGTCTAGGCCCATCTCCTTATGAACAGCATCTATCCCATATAACATGTTTAGTATTGTTTCATGATTCATGATCATACGCATCATATGTATGCTTGATATGAGAAGTGACTGATCATAGCATATGCCTTCAGGCAGATTTTTTAGGGGCTCCCGGTTAGGCGGTGTTGCCCCAATTGAGTGCACGAGACGCGTATGATTGTTGCATGACTGGATAGTATGATTTATGCATTTCGCATCGTGTGACATGGTTACCGTACGCCCTAGCGACATCAGGGTTGTAGCCTCCATAGGTGTATCGTGGTTGGCAGGATTGGATACCGGAAATCTTGTTCTACATGGGGTGTTATAGATATCCCTGGGTGAAAGTCCCTAAACCCTTATGGTACCAAGAGGTTGCTCCAACGTCTAGACCGAGTGGGTGCAGGAGCGCCGAGTGCCGATTACCAGACGGCTGCGCTTTCCACTGTGTCGTGGTCGGTTGGAAGGGGGTACGGCCTTACCCGCCTGAGAGGAGGGGGCAACTCTAGGCTGAGTTTGACCAGCTCGAGGAATGGGTCCGCTATCGACGAGCCGCGCCTGATATTGGCAGACGGGTAGTGAGGTCTCTTCCACTTACCTTATTGCGCACGATGGGGCAGCAATCTGGTTTAGAGTGTACTAGACCCCGGTGATATCCTAGATTTTGAGCTGTACGGATATGTGGACTTAGATGAGGATTTGTATGCTTGAGTTGCATTTCGCATTGCATGACCTTGGTATGGCCGACATATTTCATGCCTTGCATTGCATAGCCTAGGTACGGCTAGTAGTATTCATGGATTCATCAACATGTTCCACATTACTCTGATACTGCATGTCTGCATTACTACCTTGCGCACATACTTTCACCACCCTCTAAGCTTTCTATAAGCTTATGCACGACCGTTGCGTGCAGGTGACGCGAGGACGCAGCAGCGCTGAGGCAGGAGCGCAGAGCAGATCTTTTGGAGTTTTTTGTCCATTCTCATTATATTTCCCTTTATGCTCATTGTACTTGTAAAGTTTTTTATCATAGTGGAAATGTGATGGAGTTTTTGGTTGTTGTTTGTGGGTTATGCCTTTGCTTATGCTTATTACAAATTAAACTGATGTTGAAAATCCTCCTTGTAGCATCCCAGGATCGGAACCTGGCGTATGGGCGCTGGGAGCCGAGAATGGGGTTCTACGGAGGCTGTCAGCGCCGGATTCGGCGATCGGGAATTTCGTGAGCCCGGTTTCCGAGTTTGGGGCGTGACAATTTGGTGGCCCACCTAAGCAGGGCCCACCTCAATGCATGTGCAACGCCAAACTGTCTAGCGTCCAAGGACGCTGGACAAAAAGGGAAAACAGAAATATTAGCTTGTTACCAAGATTATGGGGTGGCTCACTCATATAGGCCCCACCTTGATGTATGTATTCAATCTATGCCATCCATTCCTTTCCCAAGCTCATTTTAGGCGTCGATCCGAAAGATGGGCCAATCTGACTTTCGGGCGGGCCATAGCATAGCAAACAGCGGGTTTACCATTGAAATGTCCCCCTATCGTTTCTATACCGCAAAATATATTGAATATTGGGCTTGTTTGGCTTGTCTTGAAATATGAGAAGCAATGACGGGGTTGGATTCTTCCAATGCAGGCCCCACGCCCGAAAAACCTTAGAAAAACCTATTTTAAAAATAAATAAATAAATAAGTAAACAAGCAACGTTTGTTGCTGCTACTGGCAAGGACGCGCACATGTCCTGGTGCACTAGACGTCCACAAGCAGGGACCCACGGCTCCAGCTGTGGGCCTCACCATGATGTATATTTGTCATCCAACCTGTTCATTGGGTGGGCCCCTTCCTGAAGTGCTCCCCCTCCAAAAATCAACTACATCCAGCGCTCAGGTAGCCCACATCATAGGAAACAACGGTGATTAAATGTCTGCCATTGAAACCCTTTTCTGGGTCACAGAATTTTGGATTCAATATTGAATTTGTTTTTACTCTTCATCCAGGTCTCTATGACCGTATGGACAGATTGGATGGCATACAAACATTGTGGTGGGCCCCACTTGGGACCCACAATAATACATGTGTTTTATTCCTACCGCCCACGGACGGTGGAACCCACTATGGGGTATGTGTTTTATACATGCCATCCACCCATTCCACAGGGACAGTGGGTCCCACTGCTGTTGACATCAGCAGGGCTTGTGGGACACACCATGATGCATGGGTTGCGTCCAATCCATCCAACCACCTTAGAAGCTCATTTTTATTGCATGAGCTAAAGAATGAGTCAGATCTATAGGTCAAGTGGACCCCACTTTGGTATATGTATGGGGCCCAGCTTGAGTTATTTGTGGCCGTCTATTGAGACCCCACCTTGATATATGTATGAGGCCCATCTTGGTTTATTTGTGGCCCATCCGTTGAGGCCCACCTTGATATATATAAGGCCCATATGATTAGGCCCATCTTGATGTATTTGTGACCTGTCCGTTGAGGCCCACCTGATATACATAAGGCCCATGTTATGCGGCCCATTTGTTGTATCTAAGGCACACGGGTCGAGGCCCAATTGGATGTACACAAGTCCATTACAATGTGAGACTCTACCATGGCTTGTATAATGATGTTTATGACGGTCGTGCCTTGGGAGCAATGTTGGTTTGACGTCCACATTGTAAGAATAATGTTGGTTAAATGTCCGCATTATAATTCTCCATAAGGCCCATTGTTAGGCCCATACTTGTAGGCCGTCTAGGCTCATCTTCGTTACGATTAGAGTTCATCACCATATATGACATGTTTAGTATAATTCCATGATTCATGCTCATACGCATCATATGTATGCTTGATATGAAGAGTGACCAATCATAGCATAGCCTTCAAGCAGATTGTTTATGGGCTCCCAGTTAGGCGGTGTTGCCTTACATAAGCGCACGATACGCGCAGGATTGTTGCATGACTGGATAGTGTGATTCATGCATTTCGCATTGTGTGATATGGTTGTTGCACGCCATAGCGACATCAGGGCCATAGTCTCCATAGGCGTATCGTGGTTGACGGGATTGGATACCAGAAATCTTATTCTACATGGGGTGTTATAGATATCCCTGGGTGAAAGTCCCTACACCCTTATGGTACCAGGAGGTTGCTCCAACGTCTAGACCGAGTGGGTGCATGAGCGCCAAGTGCCGATTACCAGGAGGCCACGCTTTCTACTGTGCATGGTTAGTTGGAAGGGGGTGCAGCCTTACCCACCCGAGAGGAGGGGGCAAAGCTAGGATGAGTTTGACCAGCTCGAGGAATGTGTCCTCTATCGACGAGCCGAGTCCGATATTGGCAAGCGGATAGTGAAGTCTCTTCCACTTACCTTATTGCTAGCGATGGGGCGGCAATCTGGTTTAGAGTGTACTAAACCCCGGTGATATTCCAGATTTGAGTTGTATTGATATGTGGACTTAGATGAGGATTCAAAATCTTGAGTTGCATCTCGCATCGCATGGCCTTGGTATGGCCGACATCATTCATGTATTGCATCACTTAGCCTTGGTACGGCTAATAGTATTCATGGATTCATTAGCATTCCGCAATACTCTGATATTGCATAATCATATTACTACCTTGCGCACACACTTTCACCACCCTCTAAGCTTTCCATAAGCTTATGCATGACCGTTGCATGCAGGTGACGTTGGAGCGCAGCAGCGCTGAGGCTGGAGCGCTTTGCAGATCATCTTGGAACTTTTTGTTCGTCTTCATTGTATTTCCCTTTATGCTCGTTATACTTATAAAATTTTTTATCATAGTGGAAATGTGATGGAGTTTTTTGTTGTTGTTTATGGGTTATGCCTTTGGTTATGCTTATTACGAATTAAACTGATTTTGAAAATTCTCCTCGTAGCATCCTAGGATCGGAACCTGGCGAATGGGCGCTGGGAGCCGAGAATGGGGTCCTACGGAGGCTGTTGGCACTGGATTCGACGATTGGGAATTTTGTAAGCCCGGTTTTCGAGTTTAGGGAGTGACACGTGGACCCCACATCTCATAATATCTTAGTTGTCCGAACCATCTTGATCAAACGGTCATTGCGCAGGTTCGCGCAACATAATGATTTTCCTTATTTTCTTCAACTTGTTCTTTGCTTTCTTCTTTTTAGTCTTTCTTCTTATTTACTTTTGAATCTTTCTTTTTATATCTTAACACGTGCTAAAAGAAATCGTGCTCGAATGAATCATGCATGAAGAAATCGTGGTCGAAAGGATCGCGGTCGAAAGAATCCTGCTCAAAGAAATTGTTATGGGAAAATGTTGCCTGACCACCCTCAAGGTTGGCTCGGGCTGACTAGCACACACCCCTGCGCCATCTCACCTATAGAAATTAGAGTCCCCATCCCCAAGTGTAGCCCTCAACAGTGCACATCCCTGAGCCACCACCTATGTACATCACAAGACTGTCATAAAGTGCCCTCGTCAGTCCTACTCGGCTCAAGGCAAGCACGGGTAATAGGTCTACTCGGTAAAGTTGAGAAATAGCTCATCGAGAATAAATGAAACCGATGAGAAGACAGGTTCAACCTTCAGTTCGAAAAAGTCTATAACTTAGATGAACAATGCAGAATTTCTGAGCTCCCTAGTGCAGTTCGGCCCACTCTAGTCAATAGATGGGTTCAGCTCTGTTTAGGTCGGCTCGACCACCTCCAGGTGATCGATGGGTTCAGCTCGACTTCAACATAAATAACTGAAGGGTCCATACAGTGCAGACCTACTTCCTCGGCTGACCAAATGACCTTCTTTGGTTATACACGACTCCAAAGTAACCATAGGTACCCATCACTTACGTAACTATCCACAACGCGATTCCCGGATAACTGCCCACACTCACCACTCGCGCACTTCCAGCCCAACGGCTAAGATCATGCCTAAATTTATGGACTACCATATCCTACAAACACTATAAATAAGAGGACCACCTACATGAAATGGTACGTTGAATTGCTTGCCCTAGAGCCTTCCACATAATCAGACCCAGATTCCTAGTCTGACTTTAGCATCGGAGGGTCTCTTGCTCTAGCCAGGTTCTCTTTTGCTCTTTTCATGTGTAGGTGCTCAGAGGTCGAAAGGGATCATGAGCTCTACTCTACTCTCAAGGTTCTGGATGCCGCCCATCACCCCGTATTCACGTACTGGAGACCCTACTGAGCATCTAGAATCCTAAAGAGCTTGGATGGAACTCCGGTCGACATCCAAGTTAATTATGTGTCGTGCCTTCTCCTTAACCTTAACAGGAGTCACGTGAAGCTGCTACAGATAATTAAAGCCGAGGTCGATCAGTTCCTTCACCGACCTCAACAAGGCATTCCTGATACAATTTATTGTCGGGAAAGAACGACGAAAACTGTCTACTCACCTGCTCACCAGCAAGCATATAGAAAGTGAAACCTTGAAAGACTACATTGTGTGGTTTAATAGGGAGGTATTGCAGGTCGACGATTACTCGGACAAAATAGCTATGACTGCCATGATAGCTGATCTCAGGGAGGGAAGGTTCCTCTTTTCAATAGGAAAGAACCCCCCCCCCCCAACAACCCTGAGAGAGCTTATGAATAAAAAACAGAAGTACTCTAATGCCAAGGACCTCTTCAGTTCTCAAAAAGTTACTTGAAACATCGAGAGCTCGGCGAAGGACAAAAAATGAGGAGAGGAAGCCCCATCCCGAGCGCCCTCCAACAAAAAGAGATCGGATAAGGGTACAACAAGAAGACAACGACCGAGAACAGGTCCTGAGAGCCGGTTCAGTTCATACACCCCTCTCAACATCTCACCGAAGCAAGTCCTTCTGGAAGTATGAGATCGACGACTACTGAAATGGCCGAGCTGTATGAAAACCAGTGCAGACCAATGGGATAAGCTGAAATACTACCACTTCCACCATGACCACATGCACAACACCAGCGACTGCTTCGATCTCAAGGAAGAGATCGAGGCCCTCATCTACAGTGGGCATCTGCGAGAGTACATCAAAAAGGAACGACCAGGTTAGAAAGACGAGTAGCCTAGCAGAGCCACCAATGGTAGCCTCGAAATCCGTACTACTATGGCAGGCCCGCAAGAGGTGGTGATTCAAACTGACCCCAAAAGGCCCATGCTCGAAGTATCGACCCAGGCCATTATATTCATCTCACCAGCAGGCCGTCCAAAAAGTAACGAATGCACCCATGTAGCTTGACATTCTCTGAGAAGGACACCCGTGGTATCTAGCATCTGCATGACGAGGTTCTAGTCGTGGCCATGACCATAGCTAATCGAAAGGTATACCGCATTCTCGTGGACACAGGTAGTTCAACCGATATACTTTTCATCGAAGTGTTTGATAAAATGGGGGTTGATAGGTCACGTCTCCAACCTATTAAAGCCCGTTAAACGACTTCGCAGGGGATAAGGTCATCTTTGAAGGCTCTATCCTACTCTCTGTCATTGTCAGGGAAGGACAAAATCAGACTACCATAATGGTCGACTTCTTGGTTGTAAACTGTCACGCCCCAAACTCAGAAACTCGGCTCACAGAATTCCCAATCGGTGAATCCGGTGCTAATAGCCTCCGTAGTACCCCATTCTCAGCTCCCAGCGCCCATACGCCATATTCCGATCCTGGGATCCTACAAGGAAGATTTTCTAACGTACATTTATCTCGTACGAAACATAACCACAACTTTACCCAAACCGCAAAGACAACATCTTCATCACATATCCACTAATATAAACATTTGAATATAGTGCTGAAAGGGAAATACATATATTAAAAATCAAAGCTCAACATTGTCGTGACCTAACGCCACTTGCAAGCATCTATCATGCATAAGCTTATAGAAAGCTTAGAGGGTGGTGTAAGTGTGTGCGTAAGGTAAGTGCCAAGTATACAATACAAGCCCATAAATCATACAATGTTAGAAATACTAGCAAGTTCATGGGTCAGACGATATCAGAGTATGCAGAAATGAGATATTTAAAGTAAGCAGAAATATTGACGAGTCCATGAGTCATACAATATCAGAGTAAGCAAAAATACTGACAAGGCTATAAGTTATTCAATATTAGAGTATGCAATGCAGATCAGCTATGCGGTGTGGAGACAAAGTAAGCTAAATATTATATATTGAGGATACAATGCAATATGCAAATCCTGACGAGTCCACGAATACCATCAACCTCATCTAGGCCATATAAATGCAGAAACATAGCAACCCCAAATGTCATATGCCGCGGATGTAATGCAATATACAGTGCGAATGAAATGACCAAGATGAATTGTCAAGTCAGGATAATAGTATGTAGTATCGCAGGCTATGGGGTCCATCATAAGGGACTTCTATCCAAACCAGTCACATACCTAAATTTGGATAGCCAGACTTAATGTGGTAAACTCCTGATCTCAGCTTAGTCGCATGTCCCAACCAAAATTCTGGTCATTCCTAAGGTACACATAACAATAAGTTACGCACCACCAGCCCTAGTGGGTAGTGAACGAATGAATGAATGAATGAGTAAAATGCTAAGTATGCAACTCCTACTCAATAAGTCCACATATCAGTACCGTACATCTTTGGGATCATCACCGGGGTTTACTACACTCTACGCAAACTTACTGCCCCTATCCGACCGAGTGCACAACTGGGTAAGTGGAAGAGACCTCACTATCCACCTGCTAATATCGGGCCTGGCTCTTCAATAGTGGACCCATTCCTCAAGCTGGTCAAACTTAACCTGGATATTGCCCCCTCAATCAAGCGGGTAAGATCACATCCCTTTCCAACCGACCACGACATAGTGGGAGACGCGGCCTACTGGTATACGGCCCTCATGCGCTCATGTATATCCACTCAGTCTAGACGTTGGAACGTCCCCTGGCCTCAGGGGTTTTGAAATTTTCACCCAGGGACATCTATGACGCCCATATGCTAGAACCAAATATTTTCAGTGTCCCATCTGGCCATCCACGACATGCCTGTGGAGGCCACGGCCTTAATGTCGCTAGGGCATACAGTGGTCATATCACAAAATGCGAGATGCATGAGTCATACCATCTAGTCATGCAACAATCCTGCGCGTACACGCGCTCATGTGGGCAACTCCTCCTCTTATCAGGGAGTCCCATAATAATCCACACAATGACATGTGTTATGATCAATCACTCCTCATATCAAGCATACATGTGATGCGGTATGTAATGGATCATGAAGCTATAACTAAGCATGTTATATGATGATGATGTACTCTCCTCATATCAAGGATGGGCCTAGACGGCCTACTCATATCAAGAATGGGCCTACGAGGCCTAAGGAAGGCCACAATGTGGACATTTAACCATCATTGCCCATCAAGGTGGACATTCAACCATTGCTCTCAAGGAGTGGCTACATAGAGCGTAACGTATAGTGGGCCCATGACCTCACATACTACATAATGGGCCTCACATAAGAGCCCAATATACATCACAATGAGCCATATTAACATGGGCCTTACACGTCGCAATGAGCCACATCTCATGGGCTTAATGCACATCACAATGGGCCGCATTACATGGGCCTCATATACATCGCAATGGGCCTCTCACACGGCCGAATATACATCACAATGGGCCGCTCGTACAAGCCTAATATACATCATAATGGACCATTCACACGGGCCTAATATGCATCACAATGGGCCTCATCACATGGGTCTTGCATACATCACGTTGGGCCTCATTCATGGGCCTCAAATACATCACAATGGGCCTCACTATCTGGGCTCACATACATTATGTTGGGCTTCACTCATGGGCCTCATACACATCAACACATTGAGCCTCACCCATGGGCCTCACATGTAATGGACAGCGTGGATGTAGAATACATACATCAAGTGGGTCACAGGTCCCACGGACAGTGTGAATAAAACATACATCATGGTGGGTCACACGTCCTATGGATGGTGTGAATAAAACATACCTCATGGTGGGTCACACGTCCCACGGACGGTGTGAATAAAACATACATCATGGTGGGTCACACGTCCCACAGACGGTGTTAATAAAACATACATCAAGCAGGCCCCACCGTCTAGAGTCTGGACGGTGTGGATGCAACACACATCTCGGTGGAGTCCCACCGTCCAGGGTCCGGACGGTGAGGACATGCCCATACATCACATGGGTCCCACACAGATGGGCTGTGGATATAACACATACCTCATGCCCACAGAACTTGTTGACGGCATGACAGTAGCCATGCTGCTGTTGGATGGATAGCATAGAGAGACACATACATTACAATGTAATCCCACCATCTAGAAATCTGGATGGTGGAGATAAAACACATAAATCATGGTGTGGTCCACTGCACAGATGGTGCAGATGGAGCCCATGCATCATGGCTAGCCCCACTAGCTACCATCCATGTAAATGGACGGCGCAGATGGCGGATGGGACCCACAGAGATTGGTGATGTCACTTATAGCAGCTCTGTATCTGCTAAGGTACACAAGCCAATCTGATTCTCACATCAGGTGGGTCTCACGTGGGGCCCACCACATATACGTATAATATATATATATATATATAATGCTTATTTATTTATTTATTTATTTTGTTTTAAAAACGTCCAGCCCATGTGTGTTCATTTGATGGACGGACAGATAAGAACTCCATGTGGGACCCACCGTCCTAGCTACTAGATGGTGGAGTCACACGTGGAGATCAAGGTGGTCCACACATTTGGATGGCATGGATAAAATGCATACTCCTTAGGTGGGCCACAACATGAAAAAAGACAGAGAGGGATAGAGAGAGATGCGCAATAGAAGGGATTGGCTCCACCCACTATGAGCTCCTCCATGTACATGCATACATCAAGATGGGTTCCAAATCACGTGGGCCCTACATCAAAATCAAGATCTAGTGCCAAAAACACCCACCGATCATCTTCTGCTTTAGCTCCATAGACTTCTTGTCTCCTAAGCTTCATTTTGATGGAGGATAATGAAGTTTAAATGGCTAGGATGAGAGATTGGGTGGTAGGGAGTGGGCCACACCATAGCTTCTCCATGGGAAGCTTGGACGTCCTCTCCTTGGGGTTTCTTAGGAGATGGACTTGAGAAAAATGAGAGAGAGAGAGAGAGAGTAGTGGTGATGGATGGAGTGATGGGACTCCCTGATAGGCAGAGTTGTCCCACATGAGCTCACGGTATGCGTGGGATTGATGCATATTGGACTGCATGACTCATGAAACTTGCATTGTATGATTATGATTACTGTACGCCCTAGTGACATTAGGGTTGTAGCCTCCACAGATATAGCATGGATGGAAGGATTGGATACCGAAAATTCTTGTTAAGCACAGGGGTGGAATGATGTCGCAAAGTAAAATTCCTCAAACCCTTTTGGTACCATGAGGATGCTCCCACTGTGTATGAGCGCTCGAGGGCTGAATACTAGGAGGCCACATCTCCCACTGTGTTGTGGTTGGTTGGAAGGGGTGTAGCCTTACCCGCCCGAGGTACGGGTAATTGCTAGGCTGAGTCTGACCAGGTCAGAAATGGGTCCCTATTGACGTGCGAGATAGATATTGGCTGACTATTAGCCAGGCTGATAGTGAGGTCTCTTCTGTTTGCAAGGTTGTGCCTCCAGTGTGGGGCGACAATATGGTGTATAGTGTATTAGACCCTGGTGATATCGCAGAGTTTGAGCTGTATTGATATGTGGATTCAGATGAGGATTAGTATGCTTGAGTTGCATCTCGCATCGCATGGTCTTGGTATGGCTGATAGCATTCATGCCTTGTATCGCATGACCTTGGTGTGGCCGATAGCATCCATGTTTTGCATCGCATAGCCTTGGTACGGGTAATAGTATTCATGGATTATTAGCATGTTTCCGCATTACTTTGACATTGCATACTTGCATTTCTACATTGCGCACCACTTTCCCACCCTCTATGCTTTCTATAAGCTTATGCATGATAGATGCGTGCAGGCGACGCCAGGACACACAGTCGTAGCTAGCAAGAGCAAGAGCATGCTGCAGAGCTTCTGGAGTTTTGTTATTATCATCATTGTATTTCCCTTATACTAATTGTATCTAAAGTTTTTTTATATAGTAGATTTTGTGATGATGTTCTGGTTATTATTTGTGGGTTATGCTTGTTATGGATCAAATTCATGTTAAAAATCCCTCCTGTAGGATCCCAGGATCGGAACTTGGTATATGGGTGCTGGGAGTCGAGAATGGGGTACTACACAGAGGCTGTCGGCGCCAGATTCGACGATCGTGAATTTTGTGAGCCCGATTTTCGAGTTTGGGGCGTGAAAATATCAGTGATGATCTATATTAATATTCTATAATAGATATGTCTTAGTGATCGTCATGCTTTTATGTATATAAGGCGATAATTCTTTTGCTTTGGCGGTTTGTAAGAATAATTCTACAGGTTGGGCCGATAACCATAATAATATTATGTCATAAGAATTATAAGGTGATTATCGCCTGTTGCCAATTGTTGTCCCCGGAAGGATCATCTTATGTATTTGTTTTCTTTATAATTGTCGCTCATTGAAGATAATGTATGGATTTGCAACTTGATAAGGCTTCAGGCGATAGTATGCTTATTGCGGCTATTATATAATCGTTGCTTAATCTGCCCCCTTTTGATTGGGTAAGATGTTCTCTAAGAATCTTCACAATCGAAACTCTTTTTACCCTTTGAGAACAATAATTTTTTATAAGATGAATATATGTAAGCATTTTGTTGATACCCTATTCATTCTTATATCATGAGCTGATAAGTCCTTCAATAGGACACAAATATCTCCTTTCTTGAAGAATATATATATATAATCTTTTTATGTCTTGATTGTCATTATAAAATTAATAATTGCCCATAGTCTGGATATAATTGTCGCTCAATAAATCTTCTTGCGGATAATCGGCCAAGGCTTAAAAATAGTTTTGCGATGGCCTTTTCAGAATATGTAGTTTTGAAAACACTTTTTAAAGGTCGTAGTAATAATCCTATCACAATAATAATCCCAGGCTTGAGTATTGATATATAATAATTTAACTGCAGTAATGATTCTAGCCCCCTAATGTCGACCTATAAATTCATATCAACAATTATCATATCAGAAAATCAACAATTACCTTTTACGGGATTAAATTTTCTGAAATCCCGCCCCAACTGCTCAGAGGGGTATGTTTAAAGAAATATTTGGAAGTAGCCATTTTTTTCTCTAATTTATCTATTCATTAGTTGTTCTTTATTCTTGTTGTACCAGAAAATGAAGGCATACAACTGGAGATCATGTTGTTACATGACTTCTCTTCTTCTTATGCTTGTTACATAACTATTCTGCTTTTCTTCTTGCGCATAAGCATGATGGACCGTATCAACACTAGACTCCTATCTACTTTCTCAAAGATTATCAATGCTTTGAACTCGCCATTCTTCTCTTTCTATCGCGTTCTTCCATCACAATTTACCCTTATCAATCATCCTTTGAAGTATGTCCTTTCAAACATAGCAATTTTCGATCCTATGCCTGAACATACGATGATAATGACAATAATCTTTTTCTTTTCTCTTCTTCGTTTCTCTACACCCATTTTTAACTAAGGTAGATTAATTTCCCCTACAGCAAATAGTTAATTCATCATAAGAAATATATCTTCCC
>JAJHSJ010001629.1:0-86337 GCA_021015155.1 Magnolia officinalis
TTTACATATACAACATGGTGGGTCCCAAAGGCTTGGGCCTTTTACAAGGCCTTCATAACACAAGTGTTGGATAGGATCCCACTCCCACACGAATAGACCAATCACCTTTCAATCATCTTTTGCTCCTGTGTAACAGCCTTTACAGGTCATCGGTCATTTTCTTCATAACAGTCATGACACTTGTGATGGCCTTTACGACCCCATGACCTTAAATAGTTGGCACTTTATGATTATGTAACAGCTTTTACGACCTGTTACAGACTTTATGACACACCATGGTCACGTTATGATAAGGGCATGTGACATTCGTGGGACATTTGACATGTGTGGGATGCTAAAGGATGACAGTGCAAATGTACACATGTGGCATGTCAACACACGTGATGCATATGTGGCACGATTGCACATGTTGTATATATTTGCACTTGTGGGGTGCTTGAAGATAAGGGTAGCATAAGTTGCATTTGCACATGTACAGTGGGAGCGTGGCATGTTGACACACTTAACACTAGGTGGTTGAACATGTCGCACATGTTTCATATTAACATGTGTATGGTGCTTTAAGATGGCTGGTGACACATGTGGGGCACTTGAATGGATGTTTGTAGTTTGCACGCGTAGGTCAATTGAATGGATGTTTGCAATTTGCACACGTGGGGCACTTGAAGGTGGGTATTGGCACATGTCGTGCATGTGAAGCACTTAAAATTGGATGACGGCTAGTGGTACTTGTGACTCAATAGCATGTGTGGCATATGTAAAGTGTTTGAAGATAAAACGTGACACATTTTATACATGGCACATGGGGGTGTGTGGCACATCAAAATGAGGGTCACTAAAAGATGAGTAAAGGCACCATATGTACACTTCTAATACCAAAAGTAGATAATTGGGGTATCTGCATGAATAAAATAGGGTTGAAAAATTAATGCAGGGAAGAAAGGAAAAAGGTAGAAAAAAAAAAAAAATTCTTTTCATGGCTATTCAAAACCCAATAAAAGAAATTTACTTATTTTTCTCTTCTGGCGTTAGAAATGCAGTATGCTACAATACTCAGAGCAGAAAAAAAAAAAAAAAAAAGGGTGCATAAATCCAACAAAACCAGGACTAAAATATCAGTTCCCTCAATGTGGGGAGAGAGAGAGAGAGAGGAGGCCGGTGTAGGTACCTCTTTCTCTCCTCTTGGGTATGGGAATAGTACACTTTCTAATACAACAAGTAGATAATTGGGTATCTGCATTAAGTAAAATGGGGTGTAAAAATCATTTTCAAAAGAGAGGAAATACTAAATTCCTTCTCTGGGATGTATGCATACACCCCATTTTCTACTTTTTGGTATTAGAAGTGTACCAATCCAACCCCCAGAGCAGAGATAAGGGGGTGAGTATTATCAAAATGACAGACTAAAAAAATCAGCTGAGAGAGAGAGAGAGAGTGCGCACCACAGATCGTACGAATGAATTTTATTATTATTATTATTTGTTTTTTATAAACACCCGCTATTTCATTATTATTATTAATTTTTTTAATATTTTTTTACTGTTAGTGACCCTATTTATTTTTTTATTGTTAGTGGCCAGTTAGGAATCGATGCCAAGACCTCTCTTGAAATGAGATATCTTCACTCTGTCTACCACTTGAGCTATGGATCAGGGTGTGCCATGTGTTCCACTTGAGTTCGTTTGTGGGCCTCCTGTTTGGCTACAAGCCAGAAAATGAGCTCACGTGCACCGCACCTATCTTCATATGGAGACAGACATTCATGTGGACCGCGCCTATCCTTGTGCGCTCTGCAGGGTCGACTCAAACAGAACAAAAAGGGGAGTACTGTCATTTGCAAAATGTAAAACATGCTCAGATTTTCTGCGAAAGCCTTTGTCAGGAAGTTCCTGCACTGGGATGTAATGCGGAGCCACTGTGATGTTTCTAAACCATTCATCCCATTCATCCATTTTTTCAGATCATTTTAAGAGAAGAGACCAAAAATCAGGTGAATACATACATTTGTTTTTCATCGTTGAAATTTTCCTGGGCTCCATCTTGATGTTTATATGTCATCCAAACTTTTTAAAAGTTCATTACCACTGGCATGAAGTGAAAACAAAACTATTAGCCTTATACTCAACTTTTGTGGTCATACAAATGTTTAAACAGTGGTCAATGAATCTCCATTGTTTCCTCTCGTGCGGCCCACTAGAGTTTTGGATCCAACTGATTTTTGGTATAATGTCTTAGCATGATCTGAAAAAAGGATGGACGGGGTGGATTTTTCAAAAGCATCGTGGTGGCAACTTTCTGCCAACAATTAACTAGGGGTAAAACTGATATTTTGATAGTTAGCAACTACATCAGCCACGCATGGGTTTTTTTGTCTATAGCCAAAAAGGCAGACTGCCATGTTGAAAAATCCCAATTATAAATAAGGAGGTCGAGTTTGTGCCAATTGGACGCTGGTTATTAATTTTGGGTAGCAGATGGCGTACTGAATAAGTCAGTATGCTAAGCGTATTGACTAAACTTTGTAGGGCCACTGTGATTTATGTATTTTATCCACTCCCTTTACCTGTTTTACCAAATAACTTTAGCAATTAATGCCAAAATAAAGCATATTCAAAACTCAAGTAGACCACACCACAGGATACTGTATGAATTGAAAGTTTACTGTTGAAACAATTTTGGGGCCACGGAAGTTTTGGATCAAGCCAATATTCATGTTTTCCTTTCGTTCATTTTTTGTGATGTTATGAACAGGTTAAATGACAAATAAACATTACTGTGGTCCCTAGAAAGGTTTCAACAATCGAAATCATTATTTCCACTGTTGCTGTGTGCAGTCCACTTGAGCTTGGGATATGCCTCAATTATCTACTCATTACATGGAATGAGGTGGAAAAATTGATTGGCGATGGATAAACCATATATATATACATTCATAGTGGGCATATCCAGAGCCCAATATCGGAAGTTTGCAAATATCGGAAGTTTGCAATTTTCCCAAATTTGATAGCAGAAAATTTACAGTTTTTAAGCAAACATCATTTAAAATTTTAATTAAGATAAGATTTGTAGGCCAGAAGATTTGGAGTATAGTTGACCGTCTGCCTAACAAATACCTTCCAATGTATTATGTTTGTGTGACATCCAACACTTCCAATAAGTTGGCCCCATCACAAGATCACCTAGTATGAAAATGTCTAAAATCCACACATTAGGTGGGCCACACATAAAAAATGAAAGTTTAATAATGATAAATAACAAAATACAAGTGTGGTGAATTCATAGAGTGAATGTGGATAATTTTCATGCAAGATAACCCAGGGATTTGAGCTTTCAGATTAATTAGAGTCGAGTTTGATTGTAAGACCCGTAACTCTGTGAGACCGATCGTATGCTCCGTTTTCAGTGTCGACATGTTCTAGATGAACTGGATCGGCGAGCTTCGATTATAATTCTATTTTAGTATCGCAATGACCTGAGACTTGTACCTTGGTGACCGCGCAGGCATTATGATTCCTACATCACGTGACACACCCTATTTCGATACTTAGATTAGAAGTTATAGTTTTTAGCATAATTCGAGGTGAGCCACCCAATGCACATGTGGCGCAGGCTCCACTTGCACAAAATCTCGAAGTAGTCCAATCAATCCATTACTCACATACTCCTCTCTCCCCATTAGTTAAACAAACACATGCTTCCCATCATTGACCCATACCCTTGCCCATAATTAGCCACTCTCTTCTCTCTTTCTCTTTCCCATCCTACCCTTCCATCTTTTCAAATTCCCCTCTTTATCTAAGAAATTATACCATGAACTTCCAAACTCCTCTCATTTATACAACTTTTATAGCAAGTAAGAGTGAGAAGAAAAGAGAGAAAAGATACAAAAGATTAGAGAAAGAAAGAGAGAAATTATAGAGGAAAAAGAAGAAAGAGATTAGAGGGAAAAGAAAGAGTGTTTAAGAGAGAGCTTAATGGGAATTTTGAGGGTTAGAGGAGTTAAGGAGAAGGTAGGTCCATTCGAGCCATTCGATCTATAATCTGACCCAATCCAGCTATTCAACGTCATCGTGAGTATGAGGGAGGACAAACTTTTACTTTTTCCTTTCTTTCTTTTATTTCCATGGGCCCACGACGGTAGGACATACCATATTTATATGTTAATTGTGCATGGAGGGCCCCATAGTGCCTGGGGCTTGCTCGTGGCCATCCAATGACCGATCTCTTCCTTCTTCCTTTCCTTCTTTTGTTCCCTTTTTTTTTCTTTTTCCCTTTAATGCTATGGACCATTGTGGGGCACACAAGTGGGCCACCCACAAGTGAGTTATGTTGTCACAGCGTGGACCACCTTGTGTGCCCTGCTGTAACATTTATTTTCCATTTAACACGCTTGATTTGATCACTTAGATCATGATGAAGGAAAAATGCAAAGATCAAATTAACCGAATACTCCTTGGGCCCACCATGAACTGATAAAAATGATGGATGTACTGAATGGTCTAAAGTGGACTCCACCAATACTCTAAAATAGAACAAAAAAAATGGCAAACGGCATCTGCTGCACTGGAATGCAAAGCGTCCCTGGACGTTGTTGCTGCCAGTACCCAGCAGCAGGCGCTGTTGCTTTTCCGGTGGACAAGGTGGCCCACTCGTGGGGCTCACTATGAAGGATATGTGTCATCCATGCCGCCCATCTATTTTTAAATATCATTTTATGTCTTTCTACTAAATATGAGACAAATTACCGTAATGGTGTGGGAAGTGGACGCTACCCAATACAGGATTTATTAGGTTTCGTGTAGGCCACACTGTAGACAAACAGTGACGGTGGTGACACCATTATTGAAACATTTCAATGCACTCCACCGTAATGTTTGTGGGAAGTGGACGCTACCCAAGACAGGATTTATTAGGTCCATGGTGAGCTGGCAGATAAGATGGACTCACCCCAGTATAGCCACATTCATCATGAAAAAAAAAAAAAGAGAAAGAAAATAGGCATTTATTATGGCCATGGTGAGCGGGCAGATAAGATGGACCGAACAAATCACCCCAGTGTAGCCACGTTCATCAGGAAAAAAACAAAAGAAGAAAGAAAACAAGACCTCTCACGTGCATAGGCATTTATTATGTCCATGGTGGGCTGGCAGATAAGATGGACCGACCCCAGTGTAGCCACATTCATCAGGGAAAAAAACCTCTCATGTGCATAGGCATTACTTGCCAGCAACGTGAAGGAGGAGGGAGCCCCACTCGGGGGAAGTGAATGGGAGCTGCTGTAGGTACGTGTCGTGCGAAGACGAGCACTAACGCTCCTCCAGCTCCGAGTTGTACGAACGGTTTAAAGGAGATCAAAGTTACATGACCCCACAGTGATGTATTTATTATATCTACACCGTTCATTTATTTTTACATATCATTTTACACCATTATCCAAAAAATAATAATATTCAAAGATCATCTGAACCACACCATAAAGGGAGATAATGATTTTCACCGTTAAGAAATTCATAGGGCCTACAATAACGTTTATTTTCCATCCAATCTAACCGTAAGGTCACAGAGACGTGAATGAAGAGGAAATTTTTTTCTTCATATTGATCCAACACTTCTGTGTCCCAAAAAATGGTTTCAATGGTAGACGTTAAATCTCCCACTGCTTTATTACTTGATATTTAGATCTATCTTATTGGTCTCAAGACTTAAGACTAGCTTGCCAAATGGATAGACAGTTTCGATATAACACATACTTCATGGTAGGACCCACAGAACTTGCTGACGTCGATACAGCAACTGTATAGCTAATGTGTGGTGCACCAGCCAATTCGCTTCCCCACCTGGGCATGAACTGGGGTGGGACCCACCATGATGTTTTTGTTTCTGTAGAATCCACACCGTCCATCCTTTTTGAAACATCATTTCATGCGAGGGTCCAAAATATAATACAGATCTGGATCTCAAGGTGGCCACACTAATACGAATAGAGGGCCAGGGGCGCTGCCCCCTTTCTGCAGCCAACTAGTGGGCCACTCGTGAGTCCCACCTTGGTGCATTTGTTGCATCCACACCGTCCATCCTCTTCTACAGGCCATTACAGGGAAGTCCTCCAAAACTTAGGGATATCCAGATCTCAGGTGGACCGCACCACTGGGAACAGTGGAGGTGGGCGCCCTCACTAGCCCCTCCCTGGGCGCTGTGATAAATCCAGCTTGGGTAGGCTCCACTCGTGGGACCCATCCTGATGTATATGTTGAATCCATACAGCCCATCCGTTTCTCCAGCATATTTTAGGCCTGGGCCCAAAAATGAGACATATCCAAGTCTTATGTGGACCACACCACTCAAAACAGTGGGGACAATGATACCTACGGTCGCCCCCTTCCTGTGGCTCACCATTTTATTTGTTTGCCATGTGGCGGTCACACGTGACCAGTATCCTGGCCAGGTGCGGCCAGGATGAAGGGAAAACACAATTATCAACTTGATCAAAATCTTTTGGGGCCACACAAGTGGACCCGCTGTAGGCAGCGTGCCTGCGCACGCTGTCCAGCAGGGCCCACTTCGTGGGGCCACCCTGATGTTTCTCTTTTATCCATGCCATTCATCTGTTCCTCCGGCTCATTTTAGTGATGGGACCCATAGATGAGGCCGATCCATTTCTCAGGTGGGCCACCTCTCAGAAAAGCAATGGGACAATGACGTCCACCGTTGAGATCCTCCCAGGGGCCACCGTAATTAATGTTTGTATTTTATCCTAGGTGCCCATCTGGCAGCAGGACCCAGCATGATGTATATATTACCGCCATTGTTTTTTTAATTTTTTTTTTAAAACAATTTAAGTCACAGGCCCATAGATGAAGCCCACCAGACCCTCGAGCAGGTGGCACTAGAGGAAATAGTGGTAATTGAGTGCCTTCCATTGAAGGACTCCGTAAGCCCATTATAATTTTATGCCACCCAGCTTATCAGTGGGGCCTACTATGGCCCCCACCATGGTGCATATGTTGATTTAATCCATTCTAATTAGGTTCCACCTTGATGTATATAATGTATCCTCACCGATTAACCGTTTTACATTGTTGGTGGCCCGAGTGTGTGTGCGATTCTAGTCTCAAGTGGGTCATGCCACTTATACCTTTACATTATTAGTGGGGCCCACCAAACCGGCGGGTCCCACTATCTATATTTTGGGCTATTCAAAGCTGAACATCACATGATATGTTTGATAACATGGTAATGTACTTAGCGTAATAGGCAGACACTGATAAGATGCTTAGTCTAATGGACACAATGCCTATTCATATATATACCCATACACATCATTTGTATGCCTGTTATTAATGACGACTGATTATAAGCATATGCCTTTTTTGCTTGAGATACTTAGGGACCCAGACCGAATAGGGTTATCCTGCATGATGGTGCGATATGCGCAGGATTGATGCATGTTTTGAATAGCGTGATTTTATGCATTGTAAATCATATATAACTCGTTGCATCTACTCCCTAACGACACCAGGGATGTAGTCCCACAACCCTATTATGGTTGGCGGATGATTTTATGGACACCCGAAACTAGTGATGTTACAGGGCATCACAGGTGTCCCTAGGTTAAAAGTCCTTAACCCCTATGGTATCAATAGGATGCTCCGACGTCTATACTTAGTGGATTCATGAGCTAATGATGGATATCAGTAGGCTGCATCTCCCACTGTGCTGGGGTCGGTTGGAAGGGGGTTTGACCTTACCCGCCTAGGTGCAGAGGGCTATTGTAGACACCCCACCTAGGCTAGCAACTTAATAAGGCAAGGATGACCCTTAGGAATAGAGCCGAAAACCACAATCATTCCCCAAGCCTAATCCTAACCTAAACCCTAACTCAAACCATTAGCTGAACCAGAGCCTACTCGAAAATCAATCCATTTCTCAAAAACATACCTAGCCATTTTGATCCAAACATTTGAAAACAGGCTTTAGGTCAGCCAGAGGTCCTGAAATAGGCCAACCAGCCAAACGCCAGGGGAAACCATGTCTGAGCAGTAGTCTGACTACTGCTGGCGGTAATCGGATTACCGCCCCCTATTGATACGTGTCTCCTTTAAGCACACAACTGTCTCCCCTCCCAAAGTCAATTCTCCTAAAGAATTACCCCCAAAGTTCACTTTATTTACCATCCTACCAAATCCAAAGAGCCTATAAAAGCATGTCACATGGCACTCCTCTCCCCTCAAACCAATCACAAGCTACCATATCAGCATTTACCCTCCATAAACCCTAGAATTACCAAAATATCATCCCAAAAGGCTATAAATAGCCTTCACCTCTCTTCATTTCAAAGAGACCAAGATCCACACAAAAATCCAAGAGGAGAGTGAGAGAGAGAAAGAGCAAGTGAGTGAGAGTGAGAGGAAGCATTCGAGTCCCCAAGCCCCTATCTTTAGCCTTCTTCTAGCCTCCTCTAAGCCATCCTCGGCTCTTACAGTCCCATCTGAGTCAATCCTCTCCAACAATAGTGCATCTAATATCCTAGCTACTTCAAGAGTAAGCCAAAGATCATACTATCATCACTAGCATTCATCATATCATTACTTCTCTTCTCAACCCCCTTGCTTCTCTAAATTGCCATTGAATGTATGCTCTGTGACTTGTCGAACATTGGATCTTGTCGCATCAGAAACTCATAGTAGCCTAGTCCTCTTTTATACTATTTTAGCATCCTCGCATTTGCCTTTCTAGACATTTCTTGGACGTATACTCTGTAGTTTCCCGGAATCCCGAATCTTGCTATATCAGAAATCTGAGTTTGCTTAGTCTTATTTCGATCATATCATCCTATTCCTTAAGATTATTTTACCACATGGAATACAGACTATACATTCGTACAGGTAGAGAGGGTGCCTAACACATTCTCTTACTCATAATCCTGAATCGCAGATCAGGAGTTAACTTAAAGCAAGGGAGTCTTCGCATTCTTTGGCTTTACATATTCTACAGGTTCTAGCCGACTGCAGGATTTTGAATTAAGTGGCTAGTGGCGACTCTAAGACTATCACATTAACAATTCAAGTTAGCCTGATCACCCCTTGTCAAACCAAAACCTGAAAAATCGCCAAACCAGCATGGGCACCGATTTCCCAGCATTCATAGAATGACGACTCCATTGGGGAATTATTAAAGCACACTAGCTGAGACCCGACTCGAAAACGTGTGGTACTACAATTTTAAGGAAAATTCTTCATACATTTGCATCCATAAAATATAAAAAATCAATCTTTGGCTTACACTTGCTTGAGCATCAATCCCAGCTATGACTACCCAATCTAGCGTAGCCATGGCTAGCCAAGAAGAAGAAACAGCAGCTTTGCCAATTCCCGAAGTACCATCACCTCCAGCGAATCCCACAGATCACCAGCTACTGCGGCCATGAACGAGATGGCTCAAAATTTCAAGGTAATGCAAGAACTACTACTTCGCCTGGTACCAGAAATCATACTGAGCATGCAAGCGCCACAACCTATTGCCCAAAACAGTTTAATCCCACAACTTCCTCTCGCCTTCTCCCTTCCTCCACCAGCAAATCCTATTTTGTCTTTTTCTACTGAATCAACATAAGATCACCAACATCCTCCTACAAATGGGAACAACCTTCCCACACATATTACCACACACATTCCAACACATTTTTCAGCACATCTCCCCGAAAACGGGAATCCTAATAAGATCACAACACATGCTCCCCCTAATGGGAGTCACAGATAAGAATTAGCGGATGCCCACGAAGGGGGCCAATTTCAAGTCCAACATACTCCCCCTAACGGGAGTCACAATTAGGATTTGGTAATACCCCAGGGGGGAGCCATTTCTGAACATCACACCCTCCCCCAAAATGGAGTGGAGTCCAATTCCAACTATCTCCCGCAACTGGGAGTCCATCTTCTTTTCAACAACCCCCCGTCCATGGCAATTATAGGGTCGATGAAATAGACCCTTACGATGAAGAAATAACCTAAGCTATGTAGCAAGGGGCAAGATACCCTCAAGCAAACTGATCAGAAATCGAGGAGCTATGAGAATAGCTCCAGTTGATGCAAAACCAGCTGCAAAGGCAGCCAGGAGTGGATCATCCATCCACCAAATTCAAGGATTTATATCCCTTTCTAGATGTCAGGGTGTCTCAAAACTTTAAGGTACCAAAGTTCAAAAGATATGATGGTAGTGGGTGCCCCACAACACATTTGAAAGCCTTTTATGGGGAGCTCAACGCGATCGCAGGGAATGACGGAGCCTTGATATGACTCTTCCAGAAATTCCTCAAGGGTGACACTTTGGATTGGTATACGTCATTCGATAGTCATCAGATTAGGACTTGGGAAAGACTTTCCTAGGCCTTCATTGATCGATTCTCTTACAATCTGAACATGGCTCCAAGAAGAGCAGACTTGACTGCCTTGAGACAAAAGGCCGACGAAGCATTGTCTACATATGTGGGATGTTGGCGGGCCATGGCGGGAAACCCCATCGATGATGAGGAACAGATCTTCATGATTGTCCATTCAGTGAATCCGAACATCTCCAGATACCTGATTTCGTACCCCTATGTAAACGTACTGCTCCTAACTCATCCGGGCTGGAGAATAGGTAGAGGCCGAGATAAAAGCTGGAACCATCTCCCCATGGCCACATCAGGCCCCCTCAATCAAGAGAAATAAAATCGAGAGGAAACCCATTGAATATGGGAATGGGAACAACACTGCTCCCGTACAACGTACCACGGAAGTGAACAATATCGTGGCAGCCGCGCAAGGCAATCAATATGCTCAACAACAAGAGCAACATTAAAATCGACAATAACAACCACAACAAACTCAACAGGGATACCAGGCACAACCGCCTCAATAGCAACAACAACAACCCAGGGGGAACGCACAATACTCATACTAGAACAAACAAGCAATGTAGGTTAGGAAATTCACTCCACTGGCATAAACATACAGTCAGATCATGACAATGTTGGTGCAAAAATAACTTCTCACACTACTCCAACCTAGGCATCCACCAAATCCTTTACCACTCACCTACAATGAAAATGAGTACTGTGCATATCATCAATCTTGAGGCTATTCAACAGACCGTTGTTTTGCTTTGAAACACGCGGTCCAAGATTTGATCGAAAGCCAGAAGATCATGATCACTCCACTGGCCAATGCTACGGCTCAGGACAACATTCTCCAGAATCCCTTGCCATCACATCAAGTAGGGCCCAGCTCATCGAGCACCTCTACCATTAACAACATTAAGGAAGGACGTCCTTTGTACTCCTTTCCTCATAACTCCATACATGCAATCATGCCCGATACAACAAATCGGTCATGGGAGTACTGATAGACAGCCTTGCCTGAACTACATGTACTTTTGGAAGCAACACCAGTAACAGAGCCTCTCATCCTCCAAGGGGCACCCCCAGCATCAAATCCCACATATCTAAACTCAAACAGGTCAAACTCTGAACCTCATTTTTCAGGTAGGACCCCCAGATCTTGCTCTGCTAGTTTTACAAGGGGCACCTCTTGCCCAGAAATAACCTCCCGGCTTCTTTCTCTTACCCCATCAATTGGCACATGCCCGAAGGATCCCTCCCCCACAAAACACACCCCAAAGAAGGGAAGAAAGCCCTATCCTGGAACGACCGAAACCCCAAGGAAATTCAGTTGTGTTCTAAGGAAGAACCCCATGTCTTCCATAGATCATGCCGAAATCAACAACATCACCCCCGTCTCAAAATCAGGTATTTCTAGAAAGAAGGTCAGTTTAAAACCAACAACATCCCGAGGAGTTTTATTAGGAACGACCAATAAGACTGAAGCTGCATACGATGTAGCAGCTCAACTTAAAACCATTCCTGCACAAATCTCCATCTGGGAACTGTTGTGCACACCAAGGTCACACCGAAAAATCTTTACAAAGACCAAGATGCACACATCTCTCCTGACGTACCGCCCGAAATGGTTGCACACATGATAGGCCAACTCTTCGCACCATAGGAGATCACATTTACTGATGACGAGCTACCACTAGAAGGCCACAAGCATGGGCGCTCACTCAACATAGCCGTCCGTTACAGGGATCTCAAAGTCCCCCTAGTCCTCATTGATAGCGGATCGAGCTTAAATGTTTGCCCCATGAGGACTGCTGACCGTCTCGGGATCGAACCATTCTCCTTCAGACCCAGTAACATGAGCGTTAGAGCCTTCGATAATTTTTGAAGGCAAGTACAAGCAGAAATAGATATAGAAATACAAATCGGACCAGACGTGTCCGTCGTCACTTTCCAAGTTCTTGATATCTCTGCCTCGTTTAACCTTTTGATGGGACGACCCTGACTCCATGCTGTCGGATCCATCCCATCAACTCTCCACCAAAGGGTTAAATTTCTTTCCAGAAATAGAATCATCTCTTTACTGGCCGAACGTGAGATCATCCTGCCGACAACAATCAATGCCCCAAAACCTGATATCCCGGTGATCGATATTCAGCACACGGAGGGTGACATATCATATCACAGTTTTGAGTTTGAAATTGTGAATTCCATCACTAATCCATACCCACTCGTTGCAGAATATGTCTCCCTCCTGCTGAACGTCAAATCTTTAACTACCGTACCGAATTTCATGGAAAATGTACGATAGTAAGACAAGTTAGGGCAAACGAATGAAGATAGGGACTGGGGTATCAACCCTCACTGGAGGATCAGGCCGCAAGGCCCAAAAAGAGACAACCATTTAAGTACACACCCATCCGATTTGTCAGATCCGGGGTGGTTTGCGGGGACACGGTGACCACTCTCAAGGAGCAATTCCAAGGGCTGAAGCTATCTGAAGATCATAGCCAGGAATCCATCTGGCCGCCAATACGATGGGATAAGATCCTTAAGACCCCAAAAGAACATCCAATGATAGGGGAAAAACCTGTAACGCCTCGTACTTTCAGTGCTCAAGTGTAACCATAGAAATCCGATTTAACTACACATATGTGGAAACACACGTAGCTTTCCTTACACATCTACGTCCAGTGATCCCCAACTCATCAATCTCAACCGTCTAGTACAACATTCATTCGTATATCAAGCCATCCACCCGATTGATTTTCAAAATAATCTAGAGCGTCTATTTTAGGATCTCGATCACTTAGATAGATGGATCAAACCATCCATTAGGTCCCCAAGTCTAACCATTAATTTATAACGTGACCCACTTACAAACTAAATTAATTCATCTATTTATTTATTTTATCAAAGCCCTGTGGGTACTGAGTGGATGGATGAATAGGCATGACCCACAACAACAAGTTAAAGGAAAATAAAATGATAGAAATGTATATAAATGATAATATTAATATTATGATAATAATATTCCACATTCTAAAAGCATGTTAGGTCGCATGTTCCCTAACTCAACCACTGATTTTCAAATAAGCAACCCTTAGAGCCCCTAGGGTTACTGATAACTGGTTATGTCAAGATGTCGGATATTAGTAATTTGACATCCATGCAGTGTGTCCCGCTTAACATATAAAGTTAGTTAGGGATTAGGTACATGACTAGTAGCGGTTGATCTACCATGAGGACAATTCTGCCTGGAAGTAGCCCTACAATTTAATCCAGAATAATAATAATAATAATATTATTATTAATAACAATAGTAATAAACATAATAAGTAATAATGTTACAATATATAATTGAATTATAAATATTAATGTAGTGATAAATATCCTTTATAAATATGTAAATAAAAATTTATAGACAATTAATAAAATTGTATATTATTGAACGATATTGACTACAAATATGATGTTAATCAAATATAATATTATATAAGTTTCAGTTCATTTATATGTATAATATAATATTATATATTATGAATTATATATTAATAAATATGTGATCAATAACATGTATGTAGTAGTATATTAATATTAATATTATATTTATATGAGATTTTAATCATCATAATTATAAGTAATATGCAATAGCAACAAAATTTAAATTAATATTAGTATTGGTTAGCAATACATGATGTGAGCCTTCTAATTGGCCCATTAGGACTTTTTAACCATTGATGATCAAACTCGGGACGGTCCGACCGTCAGATCGGCGAAAATTGATACATGAAACCCAAATCAAGTGGTGGGCCCCACCTGGGCCCTGGGATCTGCCTGATTTTCGTTCAAAGGCCCTGACTTGGACCTCTTAAAGGGAATGAGGGGAGTGAATTTATCACAATCATCATGGTGGACCCCACCTCAGAGCGTGAGTGCACGACAGGGATGTGCACTCATGGTGCACCATTCCAAGAAGGCCGGTCAGCACGTGCTGATCCGTGCTTCTCCAAAAAAGTAGAATTTCCCCTTTCTACTTCGGCGTTGGCAGCAGACGGACATGCGTCCATTATTTTTTATCACGGCCCACCAGCGGGACCCATCTTCATAATCTGAACCGTCCCTCTGGTTTGGACGATTCTTCTGACTAAACCCTAGGTGTTACTACACGTACTTGCATGCACGTATGGACACAAACTCAGGCACATTCGGACTATGGAAAACCAATCTTTCCAAAAATAGGAACTGCTCCCACGCCAGCAGGGCAATCCGCGTGAACCTGGCTCCTAAAAATCTCGGCCCTTTAATCCGAAACATCCTAGCCATTCGTCCCTTCACAAGGATTTTGGTTTTATAGAAAACCAGCGGCCGAAATAGCTGCCGATTTTGAGATTACCAGCAGTATTTGGAGCCGTTGCAAAACCCCTTCATCCTAGCCATTTGGTTTCCATCCAACGGCTCTCGAGAGCTAGGGTGAGCTATACAAAGGGAGAGGATCGAGCGTCTCCCCATTTTCATCGTCGTTTTGTGGCTGAAAGAAAGAAAATGCTGATTTCTTCCTCCTTCCGAACCCACCCACCAAACAGAGTCCAAGCTCCATTCCATCCATTCACCAAGCTTCATTGCACCCCTAGAAACTCTCCCATGCTGTTAGAATGGAGGGAGAGGCAACGGGAAGAAGTCCACTATTGCTGCCCGACCTCCTTCCTTGTTGAAGTTGCACCAAACCGAGTTGGTGCGTTGATTTGGGTCGAACCCGATTGTCCAACGATTCCGCTGGACTTACAGTGGATGGAAGAAAAGAAGAAAAGGAAGGAAGAAAAGAGAAAGAAGCTGAGAGAAAGAAGAAGGCTGAGATGTGCAGTTGTTGCACCACACCACCACGGCACAGCTCGACTGAGCTCGAGTCAGAACGGGTGAGGGTGAGCTCGTGGCCCCAGCTCGGAAGAGAAGAAAAAGAAGAAGAGAAAAGAGAAAAGAGAAGCAGAGAAGACATGGAGAGAGATGTGGAGGCGGGCTGCTACCAGCTGCCACCGTGTTGCACCGACTCGACTCAGTTCACCCAAGTCGAGTTGGGTCTGGTGCGCCTAGCATGCTCGGTCAAGCCTGTCTCAATCACCTTGCTGGGCATTGCATCAGAGGGTGAGAGAAGAAAAGAAAGGGAGAAGAAGGAGAGGAACGTTGTCCTCTTCGTGGAACTCCGATCGAGTTAACCCGCTGACTCAGTCGAGTCCATTGAGTTGGGCCATCCCTGGGTCGAGTCCAGCCACCTCTGGACTTCCCAAAAGCAGAAAGGAAAAAGAAAGAAGGGGAAGATAGGATGGAGAGAAGAAGAAAAATAAGAGAGAGAGAAAAGAGGGTGGGTGGTTGTGTTGAGCCGAGTCAACTCGACTCAAATCGAGTCAGCCAAGATGAGTCCACCTTCTCCTTTCAGTTTCAATTACAATTATCATCATTAAATATTAGTGTTTTATTTTTATTAAGTATTATCATTGTTAGGATCATTAATAGTATATACGATTAACCATTAGTAGATTACCTATACTAATATTGGTTAATATATACAGATTACCATAATTAAATAAGAGTGTCTTATTCTTCATTCTTAATTATTATCATCAATAGTAGAACGTAGTACTCCCATTACAATAACTAATAGTGTCACATTAATTAATATTAATTATATCATTAATGTTGGTAGTCATGCTATGGTTACTAGATCAGCATGGTAATTAATTTTGCCTTTATTAGCATACAAATCCTAACCTTAAGTTAAACATGGGTCAAAGTCCACTATATAACCTAGTTAGTGTAAACAA
This sequence comes from Magnolia officinalis, assembly GCA_021015155.1. Lineage (NCBI taxonomy): Eukaryota > Viridiplantae > Streptophyta > Magnoliopsida > Magnoliales > Magnoliaceae > Magnolia > Magnolia officinalis. The sequence continues at coordinate 16,195 of JAJHSJ010001629.1, forward strand.
AATTGTAATTATCAAATAATAGTGTTTTGTTTAATGATAGATCATAGTATCATGACTAGACTCATTTTTAATAGTTAGGATTAGTATCATTAGGAAAGATTATCATCTTGTTTATGGGATTAGTGAGATTCTTGTAATATGGTTATTACCATTAGTCATTATCGTTTTACTGTTAGTAAATATTCTATTTCTATTACCTCTATTATTTAATAGATTATTGGTCATTATAAGAACATTAGATATTACATATATATTTAAATATAAAACTTGTGAATTATCATTTGATGGATTAATACTCCTATTGCGAGTATTATTCGATCTATTGTACTATAATGATATTAATAATAACTTAGGATTCAAATCCTAAAACCTAAGCATCAAACTAAACTTTGAGATAAAACCCTAACTCTACATCAAAACCCTAAAGATAAATAACTAAAACCCTAGGCTATGATCTTAAACCCTAGGTAGTGTGTAGAATTTGGATCTAATTATACAAGTTCCTGATTTATGGTAGGATTCGATTTTAAGGGAACGCGCATTCCCTAGCGATGTTAGTAGGCATGCGAACTATAAGGTGATGATTCTTCCCCTTGAGCTTTCCATTTTTCCATTAGCTTAAGTATATTTTTATTTTAATTTAAATTGATAATTGATATTTCTATCTTATAATCACATGTGTAATTGTTGAAATCAAATTGCTAGGTTTCGTGCTTAATATTTATCCTGTATATTATCTCATGCTTGTGGATTGCTTATGAAACTTAAACTGGTACATCAGTGGAAAACCCCTACCTATAAATGTACACCCATACTTGGGATATAACCCGACTAGTTGTGATTGTAATAGACCTTCGGCTTAGTGGTTATTGAGTGGTGGTTTAAATTGATCAATGATGTGGGCCTACCATCCAGGGTTTTTGTGTCCAATGGTTTTAATGATGGTTTCTTATCGATCGTTTCGATATTGGCCCTACGTGGCTTAGTTTTACTAATTGCCCTATGTGGCTTAGTTTTGATATTCACCCTACGTGGTTTTGTTTTGGTACTTGCCCTAGATGGGTTCAACGCTTTATTTTATACAACCCTGCGGTGGTAAGCCCCATATACTGTAATATGATTGGCCACTAGTCGGCGGGTTTCCATTAAACATCCTAAGATGGTAGTCTCATGAGCCGGGGATGGTGGTATGAGACCTATAACCGAGCTGTCGGTCTACGCTGGTGACAAGCCCCCGTAGTGACCTTTGAGCTTATTTAAATTGGCTGGTTATAATTGGACTAATAACGGGTTGGCTAATTATGTATATATGGCACAGACCAGCATCTATTGTTATCATACGTGATGTACGTATTTGTCTGAGTGGATGATTTTTCCAGGTCGATGATTGCATGGGTGACGAGCCCACTGTCCACACGGATGAGCATCCCCGGGGCGATGATTGCATTCACTCATCCATACATCTAATAAGACCTGCATCATGTATTGTTTTGTATGCTTTGTTTTATAACTATATTTACGTAATGCGGCGGCGTGCTATCTTGAGGGGAATTCACATTGAGTTGGTCACTCATCCATCAAATATATAACCGTACAGGTAGTACAGGTGGCTTAATTAATTTTCAGGTTCAAACTGTGAGGAGCAAAGTACTACTATTGAAGATGCATGATTGCATTTTTAAGAGTTGCTACATGGTTTTACAGTTCCATATTTGTTATATTTGGCTTTGATTACATGTAACATCATTTCACTTGAAATTGAAAGTTTGGGACATTTGTTTGTATAAGTCATTATGGGCAACCTCTCGTATATTTAAATGATAATACAACTTTCCTTTACGTTTGATTTGTCCATCCTACGCTAAATCTGCTTACTCTGAATGAAAGAAAATCTATATATGTGTAATTTTGTTTCTCTATAGGTTAACACTCGGGTTTTTGGAAAACGGGTTATATACTCGGGTCCTGAAAAGTCGGGGCGTTACAAAACCACCAGACCTATCAGATGAAGCCAGGGGCATGAGAGCGGGATCACCCGCAAGAGACCAAGGGCATGAGGTGCCCTCTACAGAACTAACAGACAAGAACGGGAAGTAACCCATCCCCACCATCAGCCAGGAAAAGACCCTCCCATCAGCCACTCAGAACAGTAAGGGGCAAAAGTAGCCCATCCACTAGACCGAAAAAGGGAAGTGGCCTTCCCTTGACTGGACAGACATCAAGATCCCACAGAAATGTGGATCAGAGGAGCCAAAAGAGCTCCAACTCCTGAGCGAAGAAAGCGGGTCAAACACAGACTCTGAACCTAGTCCAACAGATATCATGGTCATTGGGACAGATGACCCATTAGCACAGCCAGATCAAGCCAACAAGATCAGGAGGGGGAAAGAACCGAACTGGTCAGCTATCCCCCTGACAATTGAATCGGCTGGTAAACCAACCAAGGGTACCGGTCTTAAAAAAATGCCAATATAAACAGCAATTGGCATCCTGAACCAGGTCAGGATCAATCATGCTTTGCAACATCGTCCTGTTCGGGATCCCTTAAAGAAAAAAAAAATTTAAAAACCCCAAAAATTAAAAAATAACAGATATTTCAGAAATCCCAAAAAAATCAAATATTTATTAAAATCACAAAAAATTAGAACCTCTTCAAAAATAAAAAACAGTAAAAAATCCTTCAAAACTCACAAATAACAATGTGCCAAATACACCACTCACAGCACCGGAGTTCAAGGTCGACCCATATGATTTTGATCTAGAGCTAGACTTTGAACTCATGGGTTTGGATGAAGCCTAAGATGAGGGAAATGATAATCCGGCTCTCGAACTAGAGGATTCCCTTAAAAGGTTCGAAATAAAGGCCAATGTTGTTGCGGACGATTTTGAAATTATAAACTTAGGATCACTTGAAGTCCCTAGAGAAGTGCGCATCGGTAGATCTTTGCCTCCTGAATACAAATAGAGGATGATGAAATTCTTGATCCCGAGATTATCTAATTTTACTTTCTCTTACGAAGATATGCTCGGACTCGATGAAGAAGTGGTAGTACATCACCTGCCAACAAAGCCTGAAATGAAGCCCGTCAAACAAAAGCTCCGAAGAATGAAGCCATAATGGGCCCTGAAGGTCTGTGATGAAGTCATCAAGCAATACAATACGGGATTCTTGGTAGTCTCCAACTACCCGGAATGGCTCACAAATATTGTACTAGTTCTAAAGAAAGACGGCAAAGTCAGGATGTGCATTGACTTCTGGGATCTAAACAAAGCAAGTTCCAAAGATGATTCCCTCTGCATCACATTGACACACTGGTAGATAATACAGTAAGACACAAGATCTTCTCATTCATGGACGGTTTCTCCGGCAATAATCAAATCAAGATGGTCGTTGAAGACCGCAAGAAGACATCCTTCATCACACCATGGGAAACTTTCTGCTATCGGGTTATGCCATTCGGGTTGAAGAATGCGGGAGCTACATATCAGTGAGTCATGACTGCCTTGTTCCATGATATGATTAATAAGGAGATGGAAGTCTATATGGATGACAAGATTGTCAAATCTCGCACAATCGAAGGGCATTTTGAAGACCTAAATAAACTCTTCAACAGGCTGGGAAAGTTCAAGCTCCGTCTCAATCCACAAAAATGCGACTTTGGTGTAACCGGGGGCAAACTGCTAGGCTTTATCGTCAGCGAAGATGGCATCAGGGTGGATGAAACCAAGAAAAAAGAGATCATAGAAATGCTTTCTCCAAGGATTGAGAAAGAAATTCGGGGCTTCCTCGGGCGAATACAGTAATCAACCGATTCATCGCTCATCTCACGCCCATTTGTGAGCCCATATTCAAGCTCCCAAGGGGAAAATCTCTAAAAGAATGGAACAACGACTGTCAAGCGGCCTTTGACAAGATCAAGAAGTACCTGCTGAAACCCCCAGTGTTCATGCCACCTATACCGGGTAGGCCATTGTTGATATAGATTTCCGTCGTAGCACAAGCAATCCCCATGGGCATGAGGACTTCTGAGTTGATGAATTCCAAGATATTTTCTTTTCCCGAATTGCGATTGCCCCATAGCCAGCTCATAAATGTATCAAGGACTTCGAATGGGAGCTGGTTTTCCATCAAGAACATGTCCCAAATAATGAGAGGAATGACGTCATTGCTTATCTCTAACTCCATTTTTCCCTTCATATCCACCATTAAAAACTTCCTATGGCCAACCTAATGTTTATTTGCCATTCAAGATGTTGATAAGGTCACGCGGAGCTAGATGAAAGGAAAACACAACTATAAGCTTGATTCAAATCTCTCATAGCTAACAAGAAGTTTTTAATGGTAGACATTTAGGTGGACAGGCATATTGCTATCCTGATCGAGATGTGTGCATGTCATCTACTTTTTTTGTGCCATTAATTTGTTAGGACATTAGGCATAAATATTGTTTGATCCAAAACTAAGGTGGCCTACACCACGTGATATGCCTGCTATCGACAAAGATAATTAAAGGTGGAGGGAGAGGTTGAGATTTATTCACACTCACATCATGAAAAACCTGTTACTGTAAATTATTTATTTATGAGATTTTTACTAGAGATATAAATATTTTTTTAAAAGATATTAAGAAGAAGGAAAATGAGTAGTGAATGAGAGGGAGAACGATTAGCTAGAGGAGAAGAATTCAAGAGAGGGAAGGAATAAGAGAAGAAGAATTCAAGAGGGGAATGAGAGAAGAAGTGGAGTTAGAGAAGGCATTTCCATTAGAAGGGGAAAACATGTGGAGGACTTGAAGTCCACCCTAATCACTCCTCCAAGTTGGAATCTGGCAGTGACAATAGTGTGAGATGTCTTTAATCTGCACATTAAACAGGGGTTTGATCAATCGACCATCTTGGTCAATCAATCAAATAAGTCCCGAATTATACAGATTGGTATCTGGACAGTTTTGAACAGTCTCGATAGATCGAATTATCAGGTTGATTGATCGACAAAATTCGAAAAATACTTGTAATATCTTTGTATTCTTTTATGCATGTTTGATTGATCGAATATATGGTGCTCGATCAACAGTTAGATCGATGGCGCGCGTAGTTTTCATAATTGCGTAATTAGTTTCCTATTTCGAGTGCTATACTATATATATGGGTGTAATTGTGGATATAGGGCATCCTAAGGTATTCCAATTGTGGCTTAAGAATTTCTAGGATTTGGAGAGGAGAAAATGAAGGTTTTCTGATTGTAAGTTCGTTCATCTCTTGTACTTTTCATTTTCATAGTCATCATTGTCACTTTGTACCATGATTTTTTAAATGTAAGGATTTTTTTCACGTAAAAATTGTGCGTACTTGTACATGCTTTGTTTTCATTTTCTTATTGTCGTGTGATCCGAAATCGGGGTTTGCTTCCGTGGTTCCCCAACAAGTGGTATAAGAGATAACGTTGGAATTCGAGTTTGGATTTGGGACATGAGTATTGAGGGATCAAACGTAAAGTATGAAATAGAGAAGTTCACCAATAATTTCAAACTATGTAAGGTGAAGATGAGAGGCCTTCTAGTTCAACAATGGCTATAACATACACTCCTTGGTGTAGAGAAGCGTCCAACATTTATAAGTGATGAAGAGTAGGAAAAATTGGATGAGAGGGCAAAACCTCAATCCAACTCTGTTAGCTGATGACATTCTTTATAATGTTCTTGATTAAAAGATTATTGCAGGACTTTGAAAGAAGTTAGATAGCTTATATAAGACAAAATCCCCGTCGAATTATCTGTATCTAAAAAGGCAATTATATAATTTGAATATGGCGGAAGGGTTGAATCTTATTGAATACATGTAACGCCCCGTGTTTTCAGGACCTGAGTATATGACTCATTTCCCAAAAACCCGAGTGTTAACCTATAGAGAACCAAATTCCATATATATATATATATATATATATATATATATATATATATATATATATATCTTTCATCAGAGTTAGCAGTTCAGTGTAGAATGGACAAATCAATCATAAAAGAAAATTTGAAATTTCATTTAGAATATACAAGAGGCTGCCTATAATGACTTATACAAACCAATGTCCCCATACTTACAATTACAAAATGAAATAACATCGTATGTTAAACAAAGTAAATTATAACAAATCTGGAGCTGTAAAAGTACGTAGCAACTCTTGGCAACACAATCAGGCATTTTCGACAATGGTACCCTGCTCCTCATCAATATGAACGTAAATATCATCTAGGCCACCTGCTCTACCTGTACGGTAAAATATTTAATAGATAAGTGGCCAACTCAATGTGAATTCTCCTCAAGATTACACACCGCCACCTTAGCTAAGCATAGTTAAAAAACAACAAGGCGATCAAAACAATACATGATGCAGTCTTTTTAAATGCATGGATGCATAAATGCACATCGACCTGGGGATGTTCATCCAGTCGGACTTGGACTCGTTACCCATACATAAGATTGGTCACCATCGTAGCATATCTCGTACAACATAGTGACCAAGTCATCATACATATCACGTACGTAGGTCACTACCATAGCATAACTCATATAACATAGTGACCAAGTGTTAATAGTCAGTAGTCTGAGAGCTAGCGAAATGATGCCCCAATAAAAAGGGCATGTGTTACAACATCCAGAATTAACCACCCGTCATCGCTAATATGCTATGAATGTATGATTAGCCAAACTATTATTATTCCAATTATAATCATCCGGTTTGAGTAACTCAATGGTCACTACAGGGGGCTCGTTACCCAGCGTAGGCCGACAGCTCGGGCATAGTGTCCCATGACCAACATCCCCGTCTCATGAGATTTTTCCATCTTAGGATGCTTAATGAATGTCCATCGACCAATGGCCAATCAAATTCGATAATTAAGAATTACCATCGCATGGTCATACGCCATCGAAGCCACACGAGACAACCATTAAAACATGTGACAGATATTAAATTACAGTGATAAAAGGATGCTCGGAACATTAAATCGAAGCGGTAAAGGGGTCAGATAAGGTTAAATCAGAGCGGTTAAAGTGGTAATTTCTAAGCTTCTAAAGCCGGATGACCTATGGATAGTAAATCCCACATTAATGTTTCATGTCCCATGTAACCTCCAAGTTAAGGGCCCATCCCTTACCACACTCCACTTTGTTACATCCTAGGCATAAGTTCACTTACACAAGAGGGCTTACCCACTAATAAGTATAGTGAATATAGATCCATAAGTGACTTACAACAATTCATGTAAAAGCATATAGCTATAGCATGATAGACATATGTTAAGCATAATAATCACAATAGGTCATGATGTGAACTAGCGATCAAAATGAGAGTTATCATATAAGTAAATATCGCATGCAAGCATGGTTCACAACTATCAACCATAAATCAGATATAAATCATGTCTTAAGAGTTTATGACTAGTGTAAGAGGTTGCATGCTATGAGATAACAATTGTGATTATTAATAAACACTATTACTTAAACTAATTTGGAAATGGAAAGCTTAAGGGGAAGAAATTATCACCTCTAAAGGGAGCGCTTCTGGTTCCAAGGTACTTAAGAGTTTAGGAAGATCCGATCACCTTGGAGCTTTCCGGTTTCAAAAGTAAACAATGTGGTAGTAGAGGAAAACCCAATTACTTCGATGACTAATCCTGCCTTCTAAACACCGTGCTAGGCATGTTCCTATCCCAACAAGGAGAGCTTGTTCTTGTGAACTTAGAGTAATTAACACAAGTCCAATGCCTGCATATCTAAGTTGCATCCAAATTTTCATTTGATTAAGTAACATGGCAGTTATAAATTTACTAGAGTCAAGTTGATTTGGCTAATTTGAATTCAGGTGTGGGTATTTACCTAAGGTGAACCTTGCTCGCGCTCAGCCTAGCGATGGTTGAAGGGTGAAGATGCACTCCCAACAGCCCTAGTTGTAGCACAACCTGAAGGCGACAGGTCCTAACTCTTTGGTTTACGTCGAGACTCGGGAAGGATGGTGGTGGCCTGGGCGAACTACAACTGGGTCGAATGCCTACCATGGCAAGGGACTCAGCTTGCTGTCGGGTTAACATTAATCAGTGCTGGAATGTGTCAACTCGACACACCCGCAACAATCTCAACTCGGCCCCTAATGGTCGGGTGGGTTAAACCAAGAGTAGTAACCCCCCACTCGTTCTGCACTGAGTCGTTGACTAGCTCCGATCGGGGCTCAGACTCGTCAACTTGACCACGGCCTGGGATGGTTATGGACAGATGTCTTAAATCTGTCTGGTGGTCTGTCGATGATATCGACAGGGTTTTAGATGATATCGACAGATGTCTTAAAACTGTTTATTGGTCTGTCGATGATATCGACATTGTCTCGATGTCATCGATAATTCACAGTATTTTTCACCCCTGGTTACTACACAGTTTTGGTCATGTTCCGATATCATCGAGAGACCTTCAAATGATATCGAGGCAGTTATCGAGAGTGGCTCGATGACATCGATAAGTTTCACAGATGTTATTGCGGAAACACAGATTTTACGAATTTTGTTTCGTATTTGGATTCTACCTCTTTCTATTCTTATTTAAAGGGGTGTATGCGGGATTAGGGTGTATGCTAAGGTTTTCTAAAGGAGTTCCAAGGGTTCCTAAAAGGATTTTAGGGTTTCTAAAGGGTGTAGCAAGGGTGAGATTCGAGGTTGTTCGAATCGGTTAAGTCCTCTCTCTTTGTAATTTCTATTTTCATAGTGGAGATCTGTTGCTTTGTGCCGTGGTTTTTTTCCGCAATGGTTTTCCACGTTAAATCTGTGTTCTCTTGTGTGTGCTTGGTGTCATTGGATTGCTATCCTATATCTAGATCTGTGTGATTCCGCAGGCCAAAATCCTCAACAAGTGGTATCAAAGCAATCGTTGGGGCACAGATCTAAATCTGAGGGATTAGTAATAATGGCGAGCACCAGGTATGAGATTGAGAAGTGCTCAGGGAAAAATAATTTTGAGTTATGGAAGATCAAGATGATGAGTTCCTTAATCAAGCAAGGCGAAGATGGTGCTCTTGAGAAGCGAAAGTCTACTATAACTGATGATGATTGAAATACTCTTGATAAGAAGGCTTTATCATCGATCCGTTTGTCTCACGGATGAGGTTCTCTACAATGTCATGAGGGAGAAAACTGCGGCTAAGTTATGGACGAAGTTAGAGGATGTCTATGCGAAAAAATCCTCTGAAAATCGCCTACACTTGAAGCAGCAGTGGTATAACTTCAAGATGGCAGAGGGTGGAGATCTAGAGGCTCACATCAGTAATTTTAATAAATTAGTTTGCAAGTTGCTGGATATGAAGGAAGTGATGAAAGATGAAGAACAAGCATGTATGTGCTAAATTCTCTTCCGGCGTCATATGAGTCATTCAAGGACACTATGTGTAGCACGAATAAAATCCTGAGTGTCGACACCGTTATCTCAGCCCTTCAAGGGAAGGCTATGAGAAAGCTAAACGGTGACATGAGGACATCTTCTGATGCACTGTTTACAATGGGTAAGAATTCTGAACAAGGTACGGGTTTTTCAAGTTATAGATCTAAATCCAAGGGCAAGGGCAAAGGAAAGGTAAAGTGCTGGAATTGTGGGAAGGAAGGACATGTGAAGAAGGATTGTGAAAATCCTAAATCGAAGAGAAAAGATTCTAAGGCTTCGTACAGGGAGGCCAATGTTGCTATGTCAGATGGATCGAGTGCATGTGATGGTGATGTTTGTCTGTGTCTTCGTTCAGACGGCCATACGATAATCGTAAGGATGAGTGGATGCTAGACACAGGGGCATCTTTTCACATGACTCCTCTTCAGAGTTGGTTCGCCAGCTACAGGGAGTGCGATGGTGGACAGGTGTTTATGGGCAATGGCTTTGCCTATAATGTTATGGTTGTTGGTACGGTGCTCATTAGGATGTTTGATGGGGTGGAGCGTACCCTGACTGATGTCAGGCACGTTCCTGATTTAAAGCAGAATCTGATTTCTCTTGGTATACTTGAGGCAAAAGGATGCAAGTACACAGGTATTGATAGTGCTCTTAAGGTATCTAAAGGGGCACGGGTAATCATGAAAGTGCAATGACTCGGTAACTTGTACAGGTTGATCGGGAGCACATCAAAAGGTGGAGCTGCAGTGGATGAGCAGATTCCACCTTTGCACATGTGTGGCATGTTGGGCATGGCCACATGAGCGGGCAGGGCAGGAAAGCTGAGACGTGCGGACAGGGATACAGATCAGGTAGAGCAGCCACCTGTGAGAAGAATCAGACGGCATGATCGCAGGATATCAGCGAGGTATATGGACGACTCCAATATCGTAGGGGATTCATCTTCTATTTAGATGGCTCTAGGTGAGTCTGGTGCTAAAAAGTGAAATGTGACTATGGGTGATGTGATGGATTCGTTGTACCAAACTGACATATGAGAGCTGGTGGAGCTTTCAGTGGGCCAGAGAGCAGTTGGATGCAGGTGGATCTTCAGGAGGATATAGTATAGATACAGGGCGATGTTGGTAGCGAAGGGTTATGCTCAGAGAGAAGGGATCGGCTTCTCAGAGATATTCGCACCGACGATATAGCAGGTGTCTATTAGATCCGTGATTGGTGCTAGTTGGCCAATGTGATCTTGAGCTGAAAGGATGGATGTGGAGTTTACACTTCTACAAGGGAAAGTGAAGAGCAGATCTACATGAAGCAACCAGAGCAGTTCGAAGTTAAAGGGGCTGAGAAAAGACTTTGCAGGAGGTCGTGGTTCGACCTGTCGCCTAGGCAGTGGTTTGATTCCTTCATGGTGAGTCAGGAATTGATGACATGTAGATCATCAATTATGACATGTCTGAAATCAATGTACTGAAGACTCGGTTAAGTGAGACATTCAAGATGAAGGATCGGAGAGCTGTAAAAATGGTTCTCGGCGTTGAGACTGAAAGAGGAGTAGGCTTTGGTAATCACAGGAGGAATACCTTGTGTGTAGGTATTGATCAAAGAGGTGATGGACCATATAAAGCCGGAGAGCGTTCCCTATACGTCTCTCCTCAAGTTTTCCTCAGGACATGTCCCAAAACAGATGAGGAAAAGTAAGATATCTCATGAGCCTTATTCGAAAGCGGTTGGCAGTGTATGTCATGGTTTGGATTAGACCGGTTATTTCACAGGCTATCAATGTTGTGAGTAAGTACCCCGGCAAGCAATATTGGGTAACAGTGAGATGGTAAGAAGACTACGTCTTTTCTTTTGGGAAGACAGGAGCAAAGGTGGTTGGCTATGTGGATTTTGATCCGGCAGACATGCTCACCTAGATCGTTCCTGCAGAGAAGTTCAAGTTCTGTGTAATTTCTCTGGGCTTGGTGATGGCGTAAAAGAAAGATGGAGTGTGTAAGATAAGCTATGATATGGTGTAGAAATAAGAGAAGGGGATAAGAAGCTACACGGATGAAGATTGAAGATATGGTGGAGATTGTTATGGACAGATGTCTTAAATCTGTTTGGTGGTCTGTCGATGATATCGACAGGGTTTTAGATGATATCAACAGATGTCTTAAAACTGTCTGTTGGTCTGTCGATGATATCGACAGGGTCTCGATGCCATCGATAATTCACAGTATTTTTCACCCTTGGTTGCTGGACAGTTTTGGTCCTGTTCCAATATCATCGAAAGACATTCAGATGATATCAATGCTGTCATCGAGAGTGGCTCAATGACATCGATAAGTTCTGCAAATGTGATTGCGAAAACGCATATTTTGCAGATTTTGTTTCTTATTTGGATTCTACCTCTTTCTATTTTTATTTAAAGGGGTGTATGCGGGATTGGGGTGTATGCTAAGGCTTTCTAAAGGAGTTCCAAGGGTTCCTAAAAGGATTTTAGGATTTCTAAAGGGTGTAGCAAGGGTGAGATTCGAGGTTGTTCGAATCAGGTAAGTCCTCTCTCTTTGTAATTTTTATTTTCATAGTAAAGATCTGTCGCTTTGTGCCGTGGTTTTTTTCCCACAAGGGTTTTCCATGTTAAATCTGTGCTCTCTTGTGTGTGCTTGGTGTCATTGGATTGCTATCCTAGATCTAGATCTGTGTGATTTCGCAGGCCAAAATCCTTAACAATCAAGTCCTAATTCATCAACTTGATGGATGAAACACTGTCGGCTTTCATCACAAATAACGCTGTAAGATCGTTGTGAAATTTTACAGAATTATATTTTCTGTAAAATATGAAAATCGAAAAAACCAAGTTGATCTGAAATAAAGACAGGCTGAAGCACGTTTGGAACGTTGTCCTTAAAGCGTTATTTGCCCCTACTCAAGTGAATTGAATATGCTAAAAAGGTTACAGGCAAACCACTTCTAGGATACGATGAGCTTGGTGTGGGTCTGCATTCAACAAACACGAAGGCCCACCAATGGAACTCTGTTACACAGTCTAGCAAAAATACATAAAAAAGGAAAAATCTCAGAAGAAAAAGGGAGAAGAAGAATAGTTGGAACTTAAACTACTGCACTGGTCTACTTTTACTGATCTTCAACAGCTACTGGTTTAGATGAACATTCTAGATCACACCTCTGGTCTAATTTTCAAGCAATGGTTCAGACGAACCTTGCTATACTGCTAGAATCACTGTTGTATATGAGAAGAGTGGCTTAGGCTTAGTTCATATGAGTTTGCTGGAGTGGGTTGAGAGATGATTTAAAAACCCATTCAGACTCTCATTTTATAGGCTATGGTGGCTGGGGGTTATGGTCCAAGGAAATAAATCCCATGACCGTTTTCTAGCTGTTGGAGAAAACTAGCCGTTTTATGACCATTTTCTGACTGTTGCGCATCGGCCATTAAGCTGCTGCATGTTGACTGTTGTGAGACAGCAGCTAGCCATTTTCTAGCTGTTGGGCTAGCCATGTACCAGTTATAGCTGGACCCTGCACTAATGGCACAGCTGTTACAGATCTGCTGCAACATCTCTTTTTTCAGCTCTCTATATATAGAGAGGGGCTCTCATTCAGTCCCGTCAAAGTGCGTCACACTGCCTCCCATGCCCACACCCTCGCACCGAACCCGTGCCTATGCGTGCGCGGGTAGCACTAGAACACGCAAGTCCATTTTCCTTTGGACCATGTGGGTAAGTATTATAATACTTCACCATTCTCATATAAACAATTTTTTCTTCTCCTCTTTTTCCAACGTGGGACTGATTCCAAAAACCCACAAAAGTGTTTTTCAAATACTTTATATATATATATATATATATATATATATATATATATATATATATATATATATATATATATATATATATATTATTAAAATATATTTTTCAATATTTTTCGACAAAAGATTTCGGAGACGAATATTAGGAAAATTCTCCGCTGGATGTGGGCCATTGTCCACATTTCTGTTGTTTGCTCGAAAGGCTGATATTACCCCACCAAAGATGAAGGCCCACATATCTTACCGTATCACTGGCCACAAACCGATGGTCTAGATTACTTAACCATGGGCCTCGCTTATCAGAATCCAAAACCATCAAATATGTAGGCCCACGTACTGCTTTGTGTGGCCCACCATGTTATAAATTTGAAATCTACTCCGTCCATCGGGTGAGATCCTCTATTATGGGAAACGGTGCAAAAAATGAGCCGCATGCACAACTCACGTGGGCCAGGCATAGGGAAGAATGGGATGAGACGCCAATCATAGGTTTGAGTGTGGGGTCGCGATGGTTTTTTTTTTCCCATCAAGTCCGTTCATCAGGTGTGAATGGCCAGGATTAAGGGAATATTTAAAAATTATCCTTATCCCGAAACTCAGGCAGGCCAGAAATGCGTGAACTTAGAGGTTTTAGGCGAAAATTGACAATTTTCTCATTTGTGTGGGCCATATGAGTAGTTAATTAGTCTGATATTTTTTATGAACGGTGAAAATAAAGGTTATCATCGGATGGATGGAGTGGATTTCTTATAAACAATGTGGTGGGCCCTGAAGAACTCGGGTGTTTTACTATGAGCCGCACCAAATGCATTAAAACGCCTGGAAGTTCGCGTGTCGTGCAAGTGACCGTCACGTGCATCACATGGGTGTCGACACAACGGTGCCGGCCTTGGATTGACTACTGACACTACCAGTAGCGACGTATCTACTGGACGGTGCTCTGTGGACCCCACATGATTTGTGTGTTTTATCCACGCCGTCCATCCATTTTGAGTCATTATTTTAGGGCATGAAATAAAACTTGAGGCAGATCCAAATCTCAGGTGGACCACATCACATGAAAACAGTAGTGATTGAACACACACCATTTAAAACTTCCTGGGGCCCACTGTAATGTTTATTTGCCATCCAACCTGTTGATTAGGTCACAAAAACCTGGATGAAGGGAAAACACAAATACAAGCTTTGAAGCAAAACTTCGGGCCCCAAGTAGTTTTTATTTTTATTTTTATTGTAGGCACTCAATGACTACTATTTCCTATGGTGTGGTCAACCTAAGATTTTTATCTTCTTCATTTTTGGGCTCATATCCTGAAATGATCTGTCAAAATTGATGAACGGAGTGGATAAAACACGTACATCATGGCGGGGCCCACAGAGGACTCTACTGGCAGTGTCAGGAGGCAATCTGCGTACCATATGGCCTACGTGGGAGCACGAGGTGCCCATCTCCATTGACGGTTGCGTTTTTTTCTTTTTGGCCAAACGAATGCACGTGGGAAGTTCGCGTGTGGAGCAAGTGACCATCACATGCATCACATGGTGGTAACTCAGCTATAGGATGTGTGGCCCACGTGCGACCTTTTGAGATAATTTTATTAATCGAAATTAAGTCCATTCCAATACTTAGGTGGGCCACACCATAATGGTGTATAAAATAATGCCTAAAACCTCTAAATTCACATGTGTGGCCCACGTGAGTGTTTGAATTTCCTGATTTCTGAGGCGTCCCTTCATCCGGGTGGGGCGCGTCAGATGAATAAATTGGATTGTATAAATACACCAAGGTGGGCCCCACAGACAATTCAGATGATTCCATGTTGTAGCGCACCTAAGTTTTGAAACGGTCCGGGCCCCACCCCAAACACGGGATGGCGCACCTGATGGACGGTTCGGATCTTATCCACATGAGGTCCTTCACCAATCCTATATTCAGATAATCTAAATGGCGTAATTTTTTTCCACGATACATCTAAACTGGACCACATATTTTAGACGGTTTAATTTGAATTACTTTTAGCTACGTTCATCATTTTTTAAGTTGCTGCGTATCATCCACCACACTCTGCCAGAGTATCGAAGTTTTTCTCTCTACTCTTTCACGGTGCTGATGTTTGGGGCTCACCATTTGTACAAGTGGGGCCCACTGAGAAATGATCAAAACCATTGATGTGATGGGCCCCAGTATGAGTTATCTATACACCAAAAATTCAACCTTTCAATAGGTAGCCAACAAAGAAACAATTGAGAAGGAAGATACAACACCCGGTCCCGCTCGACCTACAAGACATCCAAATTTCGATGGCTGGGATCATTTAATCTGGGTTTTTGGCTCATGGGTCCCATCATATCAACGTTTTGGATCACCAAACCATGGGGCTACTCATGAAAATTAAAAGCCCGAATGAAATGTACAACGTCTTACACGAGCATTTACAAATACCTCATTTTTAAAGTAGTTTTCTCTAAAATGTTCAAATAGTTGTGGTGGGCCATAACCATTTTTCATTTCTGATTTCAGGTCACGTATCATGCAAATACGAGTATCTCCCCTGATTGGACGGTCAGGATACCACAGAGTCGAATGAGCTTTGGAAATCTTCTTCTTCTTTTTAAATTTTTTTTGTCTCCAGATTGGATTTTGATTGGCAAAATAGTAACTCTTCAAATTACAATCCAAAATGTGATTCCTCAAATTCATTATAATTATAGTGTTTTGCTAAACCCAGATGCGTGTGCAAATAAAGCTCATGTACACTCCACACGTGCCGTGAAGGCACGATGGGTCCGAGATCCAATCCATCCATCAGAACGCACCCACTATACAGATGCCCCATCCCAAGAATCACGTTGATCCATTGGTTAGGTGTGCTAAATTTGAAAAACAAATGTACGGCTCTGTAAAACTCTGCTGAGGTTTTCTAACCATCTGACCGTTTGCAATATTGGGGTCCACATGTTGATTGGCCCAGATTTTACATTTGTGGAAAACATGTAGAAGTTCGGACCAACCTGATGGATGGATTAGATCTCGCACCGATATGCCATGCTGGCGCATGTGTGGTATGCCAGCTCTATTGCACACGCATATGCGCTTAGAAAAGTTAATGAAGATAAATGATCTAGTGCTTGCATTCGGACACTTGAGCTGCTACTACGTTCATCATAAATTTCATGGCCCACAGCATGAAAATAACAGTGATTACATGATCTGATTTATTCACAGATGGACTGTTTTTTATACCCATCCGTATTCCTGGACATGCATGGAATGGTTGGGATTTTTCTATGAAGGTGATTCTTTTGAACGAAAAACAATCCATGATGGATACCAACATGTAGATGGCTCAGATTGTCGATGATTTGGACCTGACGCATACCAATATGGGTTTCAAATCAGGGGATTTGAAATCCAAGGTAAAAGCTTGGATTACATCTAAAATCCTTCTGAGAGTTGCATGTGTAGCATGTGTGCCATAGACTATTAATCTATTAAGTACATGACCCACTAATGATATCCGAATTGTATCACTATAATTACTTTAATACAATGATCTCTGCCGTCCAAGCAAATCAACAGATGAAAAACATTGGTGAGTCAAATGTGATCTTGTGCTTGTGGCCCATCAAGACTTGGAATTTCATCATTTTCGGGCAAAATATATATTTCAACGGGCTTATTACAACCATTGTGTCAAACATTACATACGTACACTAATTAGAGATATTAAAGTTAATTTAGTAATTAAATTCAAACACCTGTTAATATACCACGCATAGCTACTTTTGGATTAGAAGGATTCTGAATCCAGGGTGCCTAATACAAATGGAGGATTTCAAATCCACACTCCCAAACAGTTCCTCTCAATACTCGAGACAACATCCCACTCCAAAAACAAAATCATTTTATTTGGGACAACTTGAAATCCCCCCAAAAACAAACAGCAATATATGTCTACACCCCCACCCTATACACAGATCTTGCTTACAAGTAACCTTCTATAAGGGTCCTAACTCATGCCTCAGTGGTAGACATACAAGAGTTTCAACATAAGGTCATGGGTTTGAGTACCCTTTTTTTTTTTTACACGCACACACACTCCACACACTCACGCTGGTGGAATTTCACCACATATGGGTACTTGAACCCTTGACCAGGCGTTGAAACTAAGTGTCTACCACTGAAGCAAGAGTAAGGACCCATTGTGGTATAAAAAAGCCAATGTGGTGTGAGTGCATGTGTAAAAAAAAAAAGAAGAAGAAAGAAAGAAAGTAACCATCTATAGAGCCTGGCCCACTTTAGATGTTCATAAGAGAATAATGATGATAAAGTGGTAGCTTAAACGATTGATCATTGATATCTAATGGACACTAATCAAGTTTCTAGAAACATAAACTCGCACATTAGAAGCTACAGTCTTCAAGATAGGCCAAATCAAACTTTTCTTCTTCAACATTACCTAATTGGACTGTCTATTTTCCACATTAGAAGCTACAGTCTTCAACATGGGCCAAACCAAACTTTGCATCTTCAACATTGCCTAACCAGAACTTTGATATTCCATGTTTGAAGCTACAGTCTTCAAGATAGGCCGAATCAAACATTTCGTCTTCAGCATTGCCTAATCGGACAATCGATAGTCCACGTTAGATGGTATAGTCTTCAAGATGGGCTGAATTGAACTTTTCATCTTCAACATTGCCTACTCGGACAATCGATATTCCACATTAGAGGCTGTAGTCTTCAAGATAGGCTTAAATCTTAATTGAACTTTTCATCTTCAACATTGACTAATTGGACTATCGTTATTCGATGCTGGAAGCTAGTCTTCAAGATAAGGCTGAATCAAGCTTTTCATCTTCAACATTGCCTAACCGGACTGTTGATATTCCACACTGGAAGCTAGAGTCTTCAAGATGGCAAAATCAAACATCTTTTCATCTTCAACATTACCTAATTGGACTGTCGATAGTCCACATTAGAAGCTACAGTCTTCAAGATAGGCTGAATCAAACAACTTTTCATCTTCAACATTGCCTAATCGGACTTTTGATATTCATCATCAGTCCGTTTGGACCATTCATTTCAAATATTGTTGGAATTAGACCGTTCGTCTCCAATATCTACCTGATGAGACTGGGAAAACATTATCATCCCATTCTCAGCTTTGAATGGTCTTTTTACTAACCGGAGTGTCATAAGTATCCAGCCACATGCATTTTTTGCAGTATGGGCCAAACAGCTCTACTACTGTAAAAAGCGTATGCGACTCTAATTCCCATTCTAGGGAACAGCCAAACAGGCCCTTGACACTTCCATTGTTTAAGAAAATCAAGCTTCTAGGCAGTATGTATAATCAAGGAGATCAAGACAAATGTTTGTGGGATCAAACCTGATTGACGCTGAGCAGTGTTGGACTCATACAAGTTGTATAGCAAATTTATAACAGGATTTAACACTAACATGCAAAGACATTCATGGTTTTCAAGAGCAGTTTTGGGATGCGACTGGGGGAGATCAAAACCAGTCCAACTCACCTCAACTCGGTCCAACTTGTTCTGGCTCGGTCTTGTTTCAGAGTGCAACTCTCCAAAGACTTGTTTTGTTCTGCATTAACAGAAAACTCGTGTATCTCGCATAGGTGCCTCCTGGGATGAATGAACATGTATGAAATCTGTCCATCAGGAACATCACCCCTTGCTTAGCCTTGATCCCAAAAATCAGGCTGATTCAACACTTGGGTGGGCCACCCCATAATTTATATTCTTTAAAACCTCTAAACTCACATGGTATGGCCCACCTGAGTTTTGAAATACTTTTTTTTGGGTATTTATTATTATTATTTTTTAAAATCATGACAAGCATCAAATGAATGGATTGGATGTCAAATAAACACCACGATGAGCCCTACACAAAACAAATGGTGGGCATCCCATACCAACTTTTTCATAGGGTGTTGTGGCCTACCTGAGTTCTGGACAGTAATGATTTTTGGGCTGCAAGGTGAGGCAACATACCCGATGGGCGGGGTGGATCTCATGTAACTTCCACCCACGTGGCTCTCGGTGCACAAGTTAGGCTAGCACGGCTCTAAAACCGTGAATGCATCACAGAGAGAATGACGATACTTGAATTTTATATGATTATTATATCCTTGAGATTGATATCGAAAGCATGTCTATAATAACAAACAAAAGTAATAATTTCTGTGAATTTTTATCTTTCAAAAAAAAAAAGTAATAATTTCTGTAACTGAGTGTCTGAATACCAAAACATCACAGAGTGGAAAGAGCTTACTTTCAGTTTCCATCATCCTAAACTCCAGATGCATTTGTTGAATCTGATGGTGGTTTCCAATGTTGCTATCTGGGTAGTCATTTCCCTAGAAAAGCAGGCATGCCCATCCAGCGATGAAAGCAAAACCACCATACGGTGCAAGAGAAGAGTACTTTGTGTCTTCAAGGTAGGCCATGGTGTAACAACTGCAAAATCCACCATCCATTTCCATATAATTTCACCTATAAACTATCCATGCTCAAAGGAGCAAAGTAGAAGAAATGACTGTAACTTTTCTTTTTCTTTTTTCCTTTTCCTCTTTTCTCTCTGTTTTTTTTTTTTTTAGGCAGTAGTTTTTTGAGAGCATCGACAAAATCATCCATGATTCGAAATTGAATAATGACTCCCAGTTCATGGTGCGGACAGTAAAATGGTTTTTACATGTATATGGGAATGCTTCACACACAACTTGTGGAAGATAAGAAATTCGTGCAACTAGTTGAGTGTGGGCCCCACAGTGACATATACTCAGCATCATCCAACCCATCAAGCCATGAAAATCGGACATCCTGAAAATCAGGTGGGCCACACCATAGAAAACAATGGGAACCACCCCAAAAAAAACAAACCCACTTGGTGGTCCACCTCATGGTTGGCTCAGCTTGATTTTTTGGGTGACCCTGATGGATGGGTTGGATTCCATACAAACACCACATGCGGCTGCTTGCATGATTGTATCATATATAACTAGCTGGCATGCTAGAGGGTTTTCCCTTTTAACTCTTCTTACCACCTTTCACCACACAAAGAAGAATTGTAAAAGAGAATTAGTAGAAACAAACCAAGGCACTCAAGATAGGTATTTGTGGTGAGTTTATTGGACCCTGCCAAGCTAACCGTTCTGCATTGTTCATTAGTTTTAAAATTCGGTGACTCAACTCAAAACTCAGCTGAGTCAACTCAACTAGATTTCGTGCTGAAAAGGTTATGTATCGATTAATAGGTCTGATCCCGCTATCTTGATTTCAATGCCGATGCATTGTCGGCCCATATATAGATCTATATATCACCTGCTAACACATAATCAATTAGTGTTTGAATGAAAAATCTGTCCACAATCCCGCCTATTGAGTATAGAGCACAACAATCATGTTCTGAACTCATCCCCTTTGATTGAACTGTATTTTGCCTAACCCAGTCTGATTTAATCTTAGGCAGCTGAAAACTCGTACCTTAGTTTCCCTTCCTTGGACTCTTCTTCCACCTTTTGTTTTTTTCTCTATTTATTATTATTATTATTTTGCTGAAAGACTAGCAAGCATGATGCTGGATTTCATTATGAAAGGATTATGCCATTCCTAAGTAAACTTTCCTATGTGAACAAAAAAAAAAAGTTTGTTTGTTTTTTTTTTTTTTTTTTTTCTAACTTTGTTAAGTTCTCCATCATTTGGAAAAGCAAAACACAACATCAATAGTTGTACCATAATTTTAAAACTGACTTTACTTGAAACACAGCCGAGTCAACTCGACTCGGTGGGATATCGAGCTGAGATGTTGTGAAACTCAGTCCTTGCTGTGACTCGATCATGACTTGATGGCTTGACCACTCAGCTTGATGCGACTTGCATGGGCTCAAACTGCATCACCCAGTTTGGCATGTACAATGTAAATGGAAGGACGAGGGAAATGAGCTTAACCAATGCACAATCAGCTGCTGATAAATTCCGTGTTTATATTTTTTATCCGCTTTATAACTATCTTAAATATCTGTTTCATGGAATTTGAAATTTTTTAGTATTATATATCAAGAAGTGGGGTCAAGTCTTTGAGTCCACCATCATCATAGGTCGATAATGGTGGACTCAAAGACTTGACCCCACTTTTTTCAACACTTGAGGTCTTGGTATCGATCCCTAGTGGGGGTGGCTAACAGTGAAGCGTCAACTGACAGTGGGGTGTACTAACAAGCTTAAAAAAAAAAAAAAAAAAAAAGTCTTTAGTCCACCCGACCGGGCTAAACTTTGAGTCAAGTTTTTGGGTTTTCAAACTCTGGTTGGTACATGGATGAAATCCACAGCTAATTAAAGATGTCCTTTTCATAGGTCTCTTTAATTCCAAGCAGCCTAGTCCGACTAGCAGTAGTCTTCCAAGGATCCTTCTGGCCTTTGATACTTCCACCCTTCGGCTGAAGTGGTAAGTTTGCAGTCCTTTTGGCACTCTTCGAAGTTGGATCACTTCTCATGTTTTGACTCTCCCTAGGAAAACTACTGTTATCAATCTCGATTTTCAAAGGAGTTGGATTCATGAGGGATCAGATTATCCCAAGACAGAAACAGCAGCACTCCGCGGGATCTGAGGAAGAGATGAAGAAGGCGGTAGTCCAAAGTATCAAAAATTCCGGTGTATGAGCGGGGAAGTGCCTCTTTCAAAATGTAAACAAGTATAAATAGGTAGGAAGCATGAGTGAGAACGAGAGTCCAAAGTGGAGATTCAAAGCAGAAGTGACACCTACTAGAAGGATCCTGCAAGGAGGGAGCACATCATGTGTTTGTAGAGGACTGGCCACTCATGGAACGGGGGAAGCTGGGAAGTGCTTGGTGATCATGGTCGATTAATCCATCAAGAACCACGCACAAATCAGGGTTTGGCTCGAAGTGAGCTAGGATCATGTTAGAATTCAACATGAATTTAAAGATGTTGTCTGATTCTGAGATCCTGCAGTTGGAACTGAGGAGGTGTTCAAGAGGCTGCAAGGAGGGGAAGTTTTCTTCAATAGTGTGGTCAAACATATATCTAGATAGGCGGACCACTCAAAGAGGGATCTGGAGGGAAAGTGGCTTAAAAATGCACTTCAGAACTCTTGACTAGGGATGGTCGACGAAATTGATGCCAGATCTATATGTAAGGATGAATCCAGAATACCCAATTGAAGATCCATAATCTAAACAGCATTGATCCAATGGAACCTACAGCGATTAAGATTAAAGGGGAGTCCATGATAGTTCATTGTGTCTGGGAGCCCGCACTAGAGGGGATTAGAGGTGTAAAGGGAAGACGAGATGTCTGATGAAGTGAGGGAGGTAGGAGTGGAAGGCTTGATGCCATGTAGAATTGCAGTCAGGAGGATAGGTGGCTGGTCTAGTAGGTGAGGATCCTATAATCTTGGCCATTGCTTTGAATATCGGCCGCTATTATTGATAATATCAATGATATTTTGAAAGCTGATAAAAAGAAACAAAAGTTATGCCTTTGCAATAAATGCTTTATGAATCCAGTGGACTTTGGGATTTGCCAATACCATATTCTCATTTCCTTGACCCCAAACAGGCTCTTAAGTTCATGAAGAAGTGGCTATGGAGCTTTTGAAAAAAAAAAAAAAAAGAAGCTGACCCTTTGTGGAAGCAAGCGCTTTCAAGCAAATGCAGCTTAAGTGCAGGTGGTTGGTTCACATGAGACTCCTCTCTCAAGCGGCTTGTTTGTGGAAAGTGGTCAGCAGCATTTAGGAAGATTTCTTGAATAATATTAAAAAGGAGGAGGACCAAGCATTTGATGTTGGATACCTCACATGTAGACTTGTTGAAGCAGTCAATGACATTGTTGTGCTTAGAACATATTGTAGCACTATAAAAGGTATTTCTTGTTGAACTTGTCTCTTATGACTATCAAAACTGAAAACTTGTCTAAAGCTCGAATTGTAGGAAAAATCTACGAACCCAAAATCGACAACCAACCAAAGGTACAAGAGATGAACCCAAGAAGAATCTGCTTTCACTGCTCACTTGAAGCTCTAATACCATGTACAGAATCCAACGTTTCACATTCCAGAATGCAATTTCTCATAATGTAGCAACATGAAATTGCTTATATGTGCAAGACTACAACCACCCAAGAATCAAGAAAGAAACAAAGAGAACACAATTTTTATTTATAATGATTGAATCCTAGATACTTTGCGATACCAAAAAACTGAAAAAGTAAAAAACTCAGTATCAATTCATTCTCTGCATGAAAATATAGACTTAGCCATGTCATGCATTGAAATTTGAAAATCAAACTTCAAATTCCCTCCTAAAACTTAGGGATGGAAACGCGGACAGTTAAAATGTACTGCATAAATACATTCGAGAACAAACACCTCATGTGCATGTGCATAACAAGTGAGATCCCAATAAATGATTCGTTTCTTAAATAAGCTAGTCAATCCAGCTCATGCAAAATTGACAAATACCTAAACTAGCCTTGAATTCCATAAAACTTTAGCAAGCCTAAACTTTTTCTATGTACTTTAACATGCCTTAGCCGTGTTATGCAAAATAGAAAAATACCAAGAATGACCCTATGAAACTCACGCACATATTACATACATCCTCACTATATGACACTAGTGATGAAAAAAAAAAAAAGGAAAAGGAAAAGAAAAGAAAAAAAAGCCAAAAAAAGAAAGAAAGAAAAAAGAAAGAAAGAAGGAAAGAAGAAAAGAAAATCCATATTTCTGTGTCCTTGAAAAATTGGATGATTCATCCAAACACTGGTCACTAATTGACCATGTATTAGCATGTATACATATATGGGTTTCCAATGATGATGAAAAGGGAAACACCCTCAACAAGGGGGGTGAGTTTGGAACATGACTGTTCGGCCTTGCAATCGATAAGTGGATCTTCAAAGTGTAAAACCCACCCTATAATGAATATAGATTTCGATGTTGGAAGATCATGAAAATGCCGCATGAGCCCAGGGGTCAAGATAGATCCTAAGAAGATGTGTCTGGGAATTGGTTTTTTCGCAAGCATGTCAACAGAAACATAAGATGCAGTATCTTGAGGTCCTGCCAATTTTATTTAACAAAAATTCCACTCAATTGAAAGCACTAACAACCAAATAACCACAGCAACTAGGTGGAAGTTAGCGACTATGAACATGAATGAAAGAGCCAAGTAAGATGGGTGGTCTGCAGACGATAACTGAGGGGACTCCTCAAATGTCATAACATGGTTTCCAAGGAAGGTTATCTGTGGAGGTCTATGAGATGGGTGGACGAGGTAAAGGAATTGAAGGGTCTCTTAGTTTCCCTACTCATACCCTAAAGGAAGGAAATGTAGCTGATGGTTTTGCTAGAATGGGGCCCAATCTCCCATCTCTTCGTATAGGAGATTCCCTCTTGTTCTAGTTTCCTTTTCCTTGAGGGCTTGCCTGGGTTCACAGAAAAAAATTGAGGAAAATCGTGTTTTTCAGGAAACACCTATTTTAGAAAGCAGTGAGAAATGAAAACTTGTTTCCCTTGATTGTTTCTCAACAAGATTTAATTGATTTTTTTTTTTTTCTTCTGTATTTCCAAATGTGTTGTTTAGAAAAAAGGGGATTATTTCATGAAAATTTATTTTCTAGTTGAAGACAAAAGGTGACGCATGTTCATTGAAGATGGATTGTGTCACATGTGTCACGTTTAAGGTATTCTATAACGGTAACGGTGGCCATAATGGCCACCATTGTTACTTTTACGATACGGGTTGTAATGGCTTTTATGGTCTCTTTTTTATTATTAAAATAAAAATTTAAAAAAAAAAAAAAAAAAAACAAAGAACCTGTATCAGCCCCGTAATGGTGCTTTAAGATGGCCGGTGGCACATGTCGGGCACTTGAATGGATGTTTGCAGTTTGCGCATGTGGGGCAATTGAATGGATGTTTGCAGTTTGTGGTGGCAATTGAATGGATGTTTGCAGTTTACACACGTGGGGCAGTTGAAGGTGGGCATTGGCACATGTTGAACATTGACACATGTCGTGCATGTGAAGCACTTAAAATTGGATGGCGGCTAGTGGTACATGTGACTCAATAGCATGTGTGGCACACATTAGGTGTTTGAAGATGAGAGGTGGCACATTTTGCACATGGCGCATTGGGGTGTGTGGCACATCAAAACGAGTGTCACTAGAAGATGAGCAATGGCACCTATTGTACATGTGGCAGTGGCATATGTGAGGAGCTTTAAGATGGATGGTGGCACATGCTGCACATGTGGGGCACTTGAAGATGGACGCTTGCACGTGCGGCCTACGGGACACTTAGAATATGGGAGGTGGTAAATTTGACTACCATGTGGGGCACTTTATAGAAGATGGGTCGTTTCCTCTCATTTTCCTCAATTTATTGAAAATGAACCTTCTCCGGGAAAGAAAATGAAATGGGCTTTTTCCAGGAAATGAGATGAAAATAGAAACAGAGTGTCTATGAAATTTACAAAAATAAACAACAGAAACGCCATTTTCATGAAAATGATATTTCCTCAATTTATATTTCCACGAATTCAAAAGAGGCCCTAATAAAATTTCATCTTTCTACAATATATATGCGTGCATGTTAGCACCACCCTTAAACACATGCATGCATATACATATACACATATGAGCATATGAGCTCTGCCAAGCGCACACATGTATGGACTAAAGCTCATCTATACACGCTACATATGTGCCAACATGGCACATAGGTGTGAGATCCAATCCATCCATTAGGTTGGTCTAACCCACCTGACGAGTGGATGAACCTAATGCTTGGGCTAGGGCATGAATATAATGGTG
The DNA here is from genome assembly GCA_021015155.1 of Magnolia officinalis. NCBI lineage: Eukaryota > Viridiplantae > Streptophyta > Magnoliopsida > Magnoliales > Magnoliaceae > Magnolia > Magnolia officinalis. The sequence goes on from JAJHSJ010001629.1 coordinate 42,282, forward strand.
TCGTTCTGATGGATAGATTTGATCTTGGACCCATCATGTCATGTTGGCACATGTGTGGCATGTGCATGAGCTTTATTCCATAGATGTGTGCACTTAGCAAAGAAAGCTCCATACAAAAATACATACATATACATACATATAATAATTGCAAAAATATTAAAATGCAACTCAAACAAAAGAATGTCGAAGTATGGTGACAATACAATCATCATAACTCGCATGTTACTAGGAAAAAAGAAAGGATAAAACACTTACATCCCTGAAAATGCCAGAATCCCAGTTGTTAATAAACCTCCAAACTGCATCAAAACAAGTGAAAGAAAATCAATAACACATCTTCCTTTCTATACCATAGTTACCAGGCTCAAGGTCCACTTTGCATTTGATTTACAGTTCAATATTTGTCAGTGCTTAATGAATCCAATTTGTTGAGATTAGCTCATCATGAGTTTCTTCGATCATCGCGTCTGTTCACTAAGTTATTAGATTCAATTTGTTCAATTCATGAATCAAATTCTTCTGTTCACAAAGCCACGTTAAAGAGGTATTGTACAATGCTCAGCCTATTCAATTGTGCCCACATTCTATGGAAGAGGGATCTCTTTCAATGATACAGATCATCCATATGGTGGATCGACTACGGTTTCCTAATGGGCTAAAAAAATTGTAGAGAAAAATACCAGCCATCTGATAGGTGGACATTTCATTGTGCATGGACTGTTGGCAAGATTTTACATCTCAACTGTCCAATTACAAGCTGCTTATAGATAGTAATTTCCAATGAGATCTTTGCTTAACCCATATGCATGTACAAGGCATACCATCTACATGCCATCACATGTGCCGGTGTGGAAGAAAGATGTGATATCCAAGCTGTCCATTAGGTTGGTCCAAACATTCTCGCCAAAATCAAGATGGTCCACTCATCGTGTGGATGTTAGGTACAGGCGGACAGGTTAGAAGACTCTGGCCAAAAGTTTTTTCCACCAGTACATCTGTCTCATGATTTACAGCCCACCTGATAGTGTGGAGCGACCTGATTCTTGGGCCAAAGCATCCACACAATGAGCCCCCTGATGGACGGATTACATCTATCTACCACTTATTTGCCATGTTGGCATGTGCGTGGTGTGTACATGAGCTGCCTTATACACATGTATAGGCCTAGCAAAGCTCTCTCGAATGATTCTTTTCCTTTGGAGCACTAGCCGTCTGTGGCGGGGCCCACCAGATGAATGGTTTATCATTAAAAGGTGGGCCCCATACCTCCTGCTTCCTAGGCATTCGTTGTTCCTGACATTTTTAAGAACGGACACTGCCACACTCAAATCCACCTACATTTTGTATGATCAAGGTACAAAAAGTGTGCATGAGTTTTAAAAAACCTGTAACTAAAACCAAGTATGGTATATTTCCTCATAAAGTTAAGTGATAAATAAGGGTGTGTTTGGTTGGTTGCACCAAATATCATGAAATATTGTGATATTTTGCACCAAAGTAGTCTTTAATCGTGAAATATCATGATATTTGATGCAACCAAACGCACCCTAAATAAAAAGTACAACAAGGAGTGGAAATGGGCGCTTACAATGTTTGGATGCTTGGTGATTGGAGCTGCAAGCAAGGCGGCTGTGTGACCATATGGTAGAGAGATGCAGTATGCCAAACCTTTATTTTTTTTACACGAAAAGAAATGAGAAATTGAAGGGGGAAAAAAGATTGATTAAGATTAGCAAAATCATAATAAAATGAAATGATTACATCTTTGTAAGCTGGATTTTTGGGCTTAAAAGCATGTGCTCCATAGGTGCCAAGGGCAAGAGCAGCAACTCCTGTTTACATTTGAATGCGTGAGAGAAAATTCTCAGATACCAACAATGAGAAATTCAGTCTTTCTTACCATTCCCATTCAATTCTAATAAAGAAGTGAAATTCTAAGGTGATTCTTACGAAGATAGTGAAGAGGCGAATGAAAGATTGTGATATTGTTGTAGAGCGGGTCGCAGACACTTTCATGGCAAAGATGGACCAGAGAAGGCCCAATCGGAGGCGGAAACGATCCAGACCTTCAGAACCTTAAATTAGTCATATCTCGCAAACTAGGATGATTTTTTCGACATATTATATATGATTTCGACGTTCAAAAGTCCAGTTTAGTTTCGTTTTTACTATAAATAGTAAGTATTAGTTCGAGTATAACTTTTGATCCTTTGAGTTGTAGAAGTCGTGCCCAACATGAAAAGGCTTAGAAAAGTTGGGAGAATAACGTGGTTGGGCCAAATTGGACACTTACTATTTTTTTCCGAAAACCACAAAGACTAGTAGGAATAGAGGTTGTCTATAAATAGTAAGTTAACTAATTATAGTAAGTCACGTTTTTAGGGTGTTTGAGTTGGAGTCTAAGTCTAAAACTTCGTCCAGGTTTGAGTTCCTTATTTAAAGAGTTGTAATTTCGTTTTTTATCATCAATCAAGTTATTTTGAATTTATTAGGAATTATTCATGCTTTTATCGATCATGGATTTGAGGAAGCTCTGTGAGGAGTCCAGAGAGCTCCATGGATCCAGAGTAGTAATCCCCTGAGGAAGACGGTGATCGACCTCATCACGTCCCTCCCTGCGCTAGGTATCAATGCCATGATCCAGCTGGGGCTCTATTCTGTCCTAAAAGCCAGGCTGTCCGCTTATCAGGACAGCTACACGGGTAATTTGAATGTCAACTGTTCGTGATTTTGTTTCAAACCATATATTTTCCTGATACAAGTATGACTTACCTAATGAGTGGATTGGCCAGACTTATGGACCAGGACATGCTCATAGTGAGCCCCACCTAATGAATGGCTCAGATCAAGCAAACCAGTGCCATGATTTTCGTTTCTGACCTCTCCTGCCATGGCATTCATCACAGAAGAAAACCCATAATAACAAATTCAGCTTTTATTCCTCATACAAGTGTGACCGACCTAATGAGTGGATTGGCCAGATTTATGGGTCCAGGACATGCTCATAGTGGGTCCCAGCTAATGTATGGCCTGGATTAAGAACACACATGCCATGATTCATTTTTGCAACATCTCCTGCTGTAGCATCCGTCATAGAAGAAGACACATAATACAAACTCAGCTTTTCTTCCTCATACAAGTGTGAGTGTGACCCACCCAACGAGTGGATTGGCGAGATTAATGACCAGTACATGCTCATAGTGGGCCCCACCTAATGAATGGCCCGGATCAAGCACATGGATGCGGCGATTCATTTTTTTTGAACTCTCCTGCCGTAGCATTCGTCATACAAGAAGACCCACAATAACAAATTCAGCTTTTCTTATCATTTTATTCTGTAGCATTGGAAGAATTATTGAGAGAGAGAGAGAGAGAGAGAGAGAGAGAGAGAGAGATGCATCATGAATGATTTGGGTATTGGAACTGTACACTTCTAATACCAAAAGTACATAATTGGGGTATCTGCATGAATAAAATAGGGTTGAAAAATTAATGCAGGGAAGAAAGGAAAAAGGTAGAAAAAAATAAATAAAATTCATTTCATGGGTTTTCAAAACCCAATAAAAAAAATTTACTTATTTTATTCTTCTGGCATTAGAATTGCAGTATTCTACAATACCCAGAGCAGAAAAAAAAGGGTGCATAAATCCAACAAAACCAGGACTAAAATATCAGTTCCCTCAATTTGGGGGGAGAGAGAGAGACCGGTGTAGGTACCTCTCTCTCTCCTTTTGGGTATGGGAATAGTACACTTTCTAATACAACAAGTAGATAATTGGGTGTCTGCATTAAGTAAAATGGGGTGTAAAAAATCATTTCCAAAAGAGAGGAAATACTAAATTCCTTCTCTGGGATGTATGCATACTCCCCATTTTCTACTTTTTGGTAGTAGAAGTGTACCATTCCAACACCCAGAGCAGAGATAAGGGGGTGAGTATTATCAAAATGACAGACTAAAAAAATCAGCCAAGAGAGAGAGAGAGCGCACGAGAGACAGCAGCAACTCGATGCCACATACGAGGATCCATGCCCCAGGCAAGGGTCAGAGAGAGAGGCCTTTTGGAGGGAGAGAGGGAGACCTTTGAGAGAGAGGTGTTCCCGTCCAGATGCATAAGCGTTGAATTATAAAGGGCTTTTTCCATATGGCCGCTTTCCTTCTGGGCTATGGACCAAAAAACCTTCCACTTTAAACTATTTCTGAGAAACCGCTCATACTTTTCATTGTTAGAGATTAAACAGCCTGCTGTTAGTTTACTGTAGGAATGAATTTGTGTATTTTCGTATTGACGGAACTGCCCTCACCTCACCGCACTTTGTAATCCCCCCTCGCTACGTTGGATTCATGGCATACCACCTTAACCCTCGACCGTATGTAAGGCCTACCTTATTATATGTGAAAAATCTATCATGTCCATATGTTTTACCAGCTAATTTTAGTCTATCAGCCCAAAAATGCACCAGATCCAAAGTGCAAAGTGGGACCTATAATTGCTCCAAGATTCCTCAGCTTGGACGTTCAATTCACACTATTTCCTATCACTTGGCCCATTGGAGATTGGTATTGGTCTCATTTTTCGTTCCATGGCATAATATGAGCCAGAAAAACAGTGAACGGTGTGGATTTGTTGAAAGCATCCTATGGCTCAACGAGTGTTTAAACAGTGATCTTTTAATCCCCGCTGTTTCATGTTCGCGTGACGTCCTTGAGCTATTGACTAGTCTCTTTTTGTCTCATCTCCTAAAACAGATGAACGGAGTGGATTGGTAACAAATATCATCGTGGACCCCACTTTAGTGGAACAACTTCTAGACTTAATCTGCCATGTGGCCCACTAGAGCTTGGTATCGGCCTCATGTTTGGCCACAAGACATAAAATGAGCTCATGTGTACCGCACGTATCTTCCTGTAGAGACAGACATTCACGTGGACCCACCTATTCTTGTGCACTTTGCCATCTCTGGGTCGGCTCAAACAGAGCAAAAAGGGGAGTACTGTCATTTTGCAAATGTAAAACGGACAGGATTTCCTGCAAAAGCCTTTTACAAGAAGTTCCTGCACTAAGATGTTATGTGGGGCCATCACGATGTTTCTATAAAATCCACTCTATTTATCCATTTTCAGATTATTTTAGAAGAGACCAAAAAATCCACTCTATTTATCCATCATCATGTCGTCTGTTAACGTTGCAGCCCATCGATCCTCCTTTGCTGGGATTCATGTGCACACAGGTGTATGGTCTCATGTGAAACTGCCTAGGTTTGGGACAGAGGTGGCCCCCGAACTTGATGAACGGTTTGGATCACCTCAAAGAACGGCTATGATGGCCCATGACACGTCTCAAACGGACGTGGTCCGTCCGGTTGCAGCTTCCCGAGCCTTTGTGGATGAGAGATTGATTCGCAAGCGGAGATACCGATTGGTTTGCGATTCTGGTGGGGCCCACTATGATGTGTTTTTAGAAGATCCACTCTGTCCATAGGTTTTGTGGGTCATGTTAGGCATCGGCCCCAAAGATGAAGTAATTCCAAGTCTCTGGTGGGCCACACATTTACGAAGTGTGTGGGTGACACACACCGTTCAAGCCTTCTTCCAGCCCAAAAACGCGCCAGATCCAAAGTGCAAAGTCTGACCTATAATTGCTCCAAGATTCTTCAGCGGTGGACATTCAATTCACACTATTTCCTATCACTTGGCTCATTGGAGATTGGTATTGGTCTCATTTTTTGGTTCATGACATAATATGAGACGGAAAAACAGATGAACGGTGTAGATTTGTTGAAAGCATCCTATGGCTCAACGAGTGTTTAAACAGTGATCTTTTAATCCCCGCTGTTTCATGTTCGTGTGACGTCCTTGAGCTATTGATTAGTCTCTTTTTGTCCCATCCCCTCAAATGAGGTGGCAGAACCGATGAACGGAGTGGATTGGTCACAAATATCATTGTGGACCCACTTTTGGTGGAACAACTTCTGGACTTAATCTGCAATGTGGCCCACTCGAGCTTGGTATCGGCCTCGTGTTTGGCCACCTTGCCACAAGACATAAAATAAGCTCGTGTGTACCGCACGCATCTTCACGTAGAGACAGACATTCATGTGGACCCACCTATTCTTGTGCACTTTGCAATCTCTGGGTGGGCTCAAACAGAACAAAAAGGGAGTACTGCCATTTTGCAAATGTAAAACGGACGGGATTTCCTGCAAAAGCCTTTGACAGGAAGTTCCTGCACTAATATGGTATGTTTTTAAAAAATCTACGCTAATTATCCATTTTTCATATTATTTTAGAAGAAGAGACCAAAAATTAGTTGGATACAAAACTCAAGCGAAATTTTCCTGGGCTCCACCTTGATGTGTATATGTCATCCAAACTTTTTATGAGTTCATTATCATTGGGATGAAGCGAAAACACCTCTCTCTCCCTATTAGTCAAACAAGCACATGCCTCCCATCATTCACCCATACCCTTACCCATGACAAGCCACTCTCTTCTCTCTTTCTCTTTTCCCATCCTACCCCTCAATCTTTTCCAGTTCCCCTCTTTATCCAAGAAGTTATACCATAAAACTTCCAAACTCCTCTCATTTATACAACTTTTATAGCGAATGAGAAGAAAAGAGAGAAAAGATAGAGAGAAGAGATTAGAGAAGGTTGGAGACAAATTATAGAGGAAAGAGAAGAAAGATATTAGAGGGAAAAGAAAGAGTGCTTAGAGAAAGAGTGTTTAAGAGAGACCTTGATGGAAATTTGAGGGTCAGAGGAGTTTAGGAGGAGGTAGGTCCATCCGAGTTGTTCGATATATGATCTGACCCAATCCGGCCGTTCAACGTCATTGTGAGTATAAGGGAGGATAGACTTTTCAATTTTTTCCTTCTTTCTTTTATTTCCATGGACCCACAAGGATGGGACTTACCTTATTTATATGTTAATAGTGCATGGAGGGCCCTCCTCATAGTGGCTGGGGCCCACTTGTAGCCATCCAATGGCCAATCTCTTCCTTCCATTTTTTTTTTTTTTTTTGTTTTGTTAGATTGTTAGTACACCCACTGTCAGTTCACACTTCACTGTTAGCCACCCCCACTAGGGAATCCACACCGAGACCTCAGTGTTGAAATGATGTGTCTTGGTATCTTGCACTCCCTTCCCTTTCTTTCCTTTAATGTTGTGGACCATTGTGGGGCACACAAGTGGGCCACCCACAAGCGGGCTACGCTGTCGTGGACCACCTCGTGTGCACCGCTGTAACATTTATTTGCCTTTCAACATATTGATTTGATCACTTAGACTAGGATGAAGGAAAAACGCAAAGATGAAATTAATTCAAGACTCTTTGGGCCCACTATGAGGTGGTAAAAATGATGGCTGTACTGAATGGTCTAAGGTGGACCCACCAATGCTCTAAAACAAAATCAAAAAAACATGGCAAACGGCATCTGCTGCCGCTGGAATGCAAAGCGTCCATGGACGCAGTTGCTGCCAGCGCCCAGCAGCTGGCGCTGCTGCTTTTCAGGCGGACAAGGTAGCCCACTCGTGGGGCTCACTATGATGGATATGTGTCATCCATACCGCCCATCGATTTTTAAATATCCTTTTATGACATAGTACCAAATATGAGACAAATACAGGTTTCTACTGGGCCACACTATAGACAAATAGTGATGGTGGTGGCACCTACTATTGAAACTTTCTAATGCACACCGCAATGTTTGTAGAAAGTGGACCTTACTCAAGATAGGATTTTTTGGGTCTATGGTGAGCTGGCCGATAAGATGGACGGAACAGATCACCCCATCGTGGGCTACATTCATCAGAAGAAAAAAAAAAAAAACCTCTCACGTGCATAAGCATTACTTGCCAGCAACGTGACGGAGGCGGGAGCCCCACTTGGGCATGAACTGGGGTCCCACTCGTGGGACACACCATGATGTTTTTGTTTCTGTAGAATCGACACCGTCCATCCTTTTGAAAGATCATTTCATGCCAGGGTCCCAAATATAATACATATCTGAATCTCAAGGTGGCCACACCAATACGAATAGAGGGCCAGGGGCGCTGCCCCCTTTCTGCAGCCAACTGGTGGGCCACTCGTGAGGCCCACCTCCGTGCATTTGTTACATCCACACCGTCCATCCTATTCTCCAGACCATTCCAGGTAAAGTCTCCAAACGTTAGGGATATCCAGGTCTCAGATGGACCGCACCATTGGGAACAGTGGAGGTGGGCGCCTTCCACTAGCCCCTTCCTGGGCTCCGTTGACAAATCCAGCGTGGTTGGCCCCACTAGTGGGATCCACCCTGATGTATATGTTCAATCCATACGTCCCATATGTTTCTCCAGCATATTTTAGTCCTGGGCCCAAAAATGAGACAGATCCAAGTCTTAGGTAGGCCACACCACTTAAAACCGTGAGGATAATGATACCCACCGTTGCCCCCTTACTGTGGCCCACCATGTTATTTGTTTGCCATGTGGCGGTCACAGGTGACCTGTACCCTGGCCAGGTGCGGCCAGGATGAAAGGAAAAAATAATTATCAACTTGATCAAAATCTTTTGGGTGCCCGCACAAGTGGTCCCGCTGTAGGCAGCGTGCCTTCCCACGCTGTCAAGCAGGGCCCACTTCGTGGGGCTACCCTGATGTATCTCTTTTATCCGTGCCATCCATCTGTTCCTCCGGCTCATTTTAGTGTTCGGACCAATATACGAGGCAGATCTGTATCTCAGGTGGGCCACCTCTCAAGAAATCAATGGGACAATGACATCCACCATTGAGATCTTCCCAGGGGCTACAGTAATGTTTGTATTTTATATATCCTAGGTGCTCATCTGGGGCAGGACCCACCATGATGTAACTATTTTATTCACACCGCCCATACGTTTTTTAAAAAAAAAAAATTAAAATAACAATTTAGGTCACGAACCCATAGATGGCTATCAAAATGAACAAACAACAACGTTGATAAAACACATACATTATGTAGGCCACAAAGACCTTAACAAGACCATCCGTCTCAAGCTAGGTCATGTGGGTGGTAGTACCCAATCCGTGCCCCTGTTCACGTAGAAGTTCCGAATATGACCAACATAAAGTGTCTCACTCATAAAGCTCTTACTATTTATGCATAGATGATTTAGTAAGTACTTTGCGGTTTTTATTTTTTTATTTTTTTGACACCGTAGTGTATGAATGATAAGATTTCCAATGAGTGAAATCTTAGGAATTGGAACCATCGACAAAAGGTATTTCTAGATGAATGGTACGGATCACTAGACACTATGGCAGAAGGGACAATAAATGTGGGCAAACTTATAGGCTTGACAAACCGGTCATTGGCTAAACAGAAGTTGGTGATGATGAATCGCCCCGTCCTACACTGGCACGGATTGGGTACTACTACCCCACTAGGACTAGAGACTTGATGCCCTGCCAGGGATATGTGGGGCCACAATGATATTTATGTTTTATTTATGCGTCTATTCATTTTGAAAGATTATTTTAAGGTATGAACTCAAAAAATAGGTAGAAGGCTAGCGTGGATTACACCACATGAAGCAGTGTCGACAGTGTAACCTCATCGTTGAAACCTTCACAGGGCCCACCATGATGTTTGTTTTACATAACTATACGTTGGCTCATTACTGTCAAAATTTGCAGAGTTTGATTTTTGACCTTGCAAAAGAGCACATGCATGGTAAGAGTTTTTCTTTTTTCCTTATTCCTCTTTTTCTTCTTCTTATATATTGCCTATCTTTTCTGCAATAGAACTCCAAAATTACCAAAATGCAACATTCAAGAAAAACTTTTGTAGGAACTCCATGCTGGTGATATGTGACCTTCTTCCACAACTATATTTTATTTTCCAATAGCACATGTATTTTATTTGATGGTGTTTTTCATGTAAATGTAATTTATGGCTTACATGCCTTGGAATTTCAATTACTTTTCCATGTGTAGGATGGCTCCAGAGGTTTTATAGCCAAGAAGTGGATCTGATTTGGAGTTTTTTAGTGCATGCTAGGTACTTTTAGCTTATTCACAGGGTGTTTTCATGTGGAGGATGGACTCTGGGAAGTTTAACGGTAGTAGTCTTCTGCATATACTCTGAGAGAACATCTATGATCTAGTTTGATCTGGGTGTAAATCTCTTCAAAAGTCATGCCAATTTTATATTTTATAATTAATATTGTAATCACAGTTATAAATTTTAAGCTACACTGACCCATTATTTTGAGAAAAAAAATCTACATGTTGTCATAGTACAAAACATGGCATGGTGTTTACTCTTATAATCATCTTATAAAAGGTTTAGTGAATAGAATTTGTCAATTTTCTTTCCCATAAAGTGACTTGCTTTTTGTTCATGTCACAACGTGTACCTGATCTGAACCTATCATCAGGTTGGATCTCTAGTCTCTACCTTGGGTGGGCCATGTCCCAAAATGACAGTGATTTGCCTAGTCTCTACCTTGGATGGGCGATGTCCCAAAATGACAATGATTTGGCAAATCCTAAATTTCATTAGAGTTTTGGGGAAGAAAGTGGATGGTTATCAGGCTATCCATTTTTGCCCTTTAAAATCGCTCAATCCAAGGGTTACATTGTCTAGTTGGCACAAGATATGGTATATGACCCATCCCATGTGCTAGTTGTGTATTCTTTAATTTCTTGCTTTGCGGGCTTTATGATAAGTTGTTGTTTCCTCTTAAAAAAACATTCGATTGACCCTGGATCTTTCACACACACCACACCGTTTCTATCAGCTCATCCAACGAGAGGGACATATCTAACACACTACACACTACATTTTTTTTTCCTTTTTCTTTTTGGTTGGATGTTTCCTTCAGCCATTCTTTAGGCCTGATTCACTGAGTATTGTATTTTTTGAGTTTCCATGATAGGAACATCCTTCCAAAAACAGTCCTGACCACAGTCTTGACCAGTCAAAAAGTCCTTTGGTACTAATGAATGCCAATACAAATGTGCAATCCTCGAGGAAGGATTGTACATACATTTGGCTTTCGGTTTATAAATATGGGTCCCATGGATAGCGATCCAAAGCGTTCATACTATGGAACTCACCATCAATGGCTAATTCGCAAAAACTCTCTTGAATCATAAGACCCCAAATACATAATATTGACCCTATCGAATGAAAACCGTTGGTATGTTTCTTTATAAGACATTTCTCCATAACTACTTATCGAGAGCTTTATGATGTTTCAACGCAGAATCTTTCCTGTAAATGGATCATTAACGATGTGGCCCAAAATATTGACGGTTTGGATATTTTAAAAATGGGACCAATTATATGAACTGAGAATTCAAACCGTACCATTCAATCTCTACCTGAGCATTGTATAATACCACACAAAGACTATACCAACTTTTACCATCCGAGCCGAATCGTCGATGAAAACCTGTTTTAAGCTATACGCTCAAGTTCTATGGGTCTACCATGCATGTTGCATATATAAAATCAACTCCGTCCATCAAGTGATAACCATCATTTTTAACTGTACATGAAGATGATAGAAGCAATCAGAAACTCATATGGATGGAGTTGATTTTATATATGCAATGGGAATAATGAAAAATTGATCTCCCAAAACCATTAAGTTCACATGGTGTGGCCCACCTGAGCTTTGTATCAGACTGAATGTTTTACGTTCCTTCAGCCTTGTGAGTTACACTTGATTAAGGGTTTGATGAAAGGAACACGGTATGGTGGCCTTAAACACAAAACTTATGGTTGCCATCCCATCCCCGATATTGTTACCTGCGTGAGTAGATATAGTCAATGAGTAAAATCAGATGGTTAAGATGATCCAATCGGTATCATTTGGAATCATCACATGGAGTCAAATCTACAGTAATCTCTGTTGGAGTTGGGCAAAGGTGGACTTCGGATAAAGTGAAATGAAATCCAATATGTACATCTCATATATAATACATACATTAAGGTGGGCCCCATGGTTAGGGCCTCAGCATGTTGGGTGAGCCCCGGGTCACACCTATTCCGGTCCCTCTGCCAAAACAAAGAAGAAAGTTTTCCACACCAACGTAGGCCATGACTCTAGGGCCGTACTAAGTATGTGTTGTATAGCTAGGCGGTCCATCTATTTTGACAGCTTATAAAGCATGGATCCAAAATAAAATCAATTCAAATCTCAGGTGGACCACACCACAGGAACTATGTGGTGATTGAATGTCTATCATTAAAAACAATTTGTTGGCCACAAAAGACTTGGACTAAGATGATCTCCGTGTTTTCCCTCAGTTCAACATGTTTGGATGACAAATAAACAATAGGTGAGCCATAAGATGTAACATCTCGAACTTTTCAATATCCGAGTATTGAAAGTTCTCGAGTGCTACCATGAAATTTAACTTAGTATGTATGTGTGTACGATACTAATTTAACTATTCTAACCTTACATCTATTATCCAACATGAATCTGACAGTTGGAAATAATCTTCATACATAGATCAAGCCATCCGACCATCGATTTTAAGACATGACCATCATATATCTGAGTACTCTCACCTGTCTATCATAACCAATTGCTCAGTCAAATATTCACTGCTAGATAGAGACATTTAACCGTCCACTTTGATTTTGGACTACCCGATCATAGTAAACTAGTTACTTGATCTCTACATCCATTTGTATACATATCGGATTGAGATTTTAATCTATTCATTTTGTTCACCCCCTATAAATATGCTTAACCCACCATTATAACTATAATATGAGAGACTTACACATATGAACAAGTCACTCGAATCTAACGGTATACATGTCCTACCTCTTGATCACTTCAAAAACCTCACTTGTGTTCATCCATTTACAAATTTGATCATACATACACTTATATACATTATCAGAGTACTAACTATCAAACATTTCTATTTTTAACATGTCATCCCACCATTCATTATGTTGGTTGATATATGTACATTCCCTTAATTAATTTGATGAATAATTTTTTATTCATAATTATTTAGATATAAATATTTTTGTAAAATTACTTAAAAACGTGCCTATAATCATGTAGAACCATTAGATTTTTCAAAACTCTCATATCAGCAATAATTACGAAAATGCCATTAACCTAGACCCTTGGATTCGAGATTACATGGTTTCTACAATCCATTTAATGTAAAATTTTATATCATGCCTATGTATCATAAATTAACCATACATGTAAAATTTCAGCCCTTAGACCATTGTAAAAGTGACCCAATTGATAAATTAGCCCCTTAACGTCGATTTTGGTGTCCATCGAGTGAAGAAAGGTCATTGGTAGTCGTAGTAGGATATAATTTTCTTCATATGAACGACTTGGATTGCCTATCATATGGACCAAGTGTGAAATATGAAGACCCCACTTTGTTAGGCTTTTTCTTGCGCAAAGTTATCCTTTTGTGGCTTATCAACTTCTTACAAATATGGATCTTCTAATTTAACAACTTCTTGCCGTTCATCGCAACTCAAATTTCGACCAAACTTTGATCTCATATGACTACGAGATTATACAAAATTTAAACCTCAATATATGATCCTACACCATTGAAGGTTGAAGCCAGCTCCTTCCTTTTAGTACAAAAGGTGAAATTTTAGATTTAAGCTTTTTCCACTATTCACACGCCTGGAGTGTGCGTCTATTCTCCAACCACATGCCCTACTTTCCCAACTCCCAAGGAAGAGAAGAAAAAGAAAAAGAAAAAGAAAAAAGAAAAAGAAAAGAAAAAGAAAAAAAAAAAAAAAAAAAAAAAAAAAAGAAAAAAAAAAGAAAGAAAGAGAAAGAGAAAGAGAAAGAAAAAGAAAAAGGAAAGAGAAAGATAAAGAGAAAGAGAGAAGAGAAAGAGAAGCCTAGACGTCCATCATCCGTTTCCTTCTCCAAACATATGGTATCTCTCTCTAGCTCAAACGATGTCGTGATTCATGTATAAGCTTTCCTACATGGATATCTACATAGGGTTTTGATATAAGGCTAAGGTGATGGATTTCTTTAAGCTTACATTAACTTGAGTTGATATGATTTATCTTGCCTTTTAAATGCTTTCATGTTACTGCGAATTCTCCCTGCAATTGTTTGATTTACCACCATCAATTATTTATCCTTTAAAAATTATGCTATGATTTTTATTACGCGTGATCTTTATTAATTTATGTGGAACGATGGATACAAGCCCTGCACTTGCCTTTACTAATTTTGTTGAGTTAGCATTGCTAGTCTCATCTTTTGTTGAGTTAGCCATTGCAACTCTTCTCTTTTGTTGAGTTAGCCATTACTACTCTTCCCTTTAGTTGAGTTAGCTTATTGCTGTTCTTCTCCTTTATTATATTAGCCTTGTGCTACTTCCCTTTAAGGCTTGGACATGTGTCTTGGAATTCCAAAACTCTCATGATTCAATTTATTTTTCCTTTGGTGCAAGTGATGTGTTAGAGGTCTTACATCTAGTGATTCATATATTTTATCGTGGACGTAATGCGTTACGGGTAATGGCCCTCTTGGTCGACACGTAGTCACGTGGATTGGTGAGTGGTGCACAATCGATGTAAGTAAATCGTAATGAGTGTTATATTCGCAAATAGTCGCTACATGAAATTATCGAGTCATGTAAATCCTCCAATCGCATTGTTGTGTTGCCTTGAGATGTTCGCATAAATCCACGTTAACGTTGGACACGCCGACGAATATCGGGAGTGTGAGAATGCGGGGCGAGTCGGATATTTTAAAATACTTTCCATATTGTGATAATGATCACTACGTATGATGAGTCCGCACACACTTTGGTAGGCATACATTCATATAAATTGGTTGCGCATACCGATACCACTCGTAGTAGTGGAGTACGAGATGTATTGGAACTCTTACATGTATGAATCTCTTGAATTATTGTTAATCTTAAAGGATTATAACCATCACTATGAGTAGGACATTGACCCTCTCCAACCGTACAGATGATACAGGTGATGTACAGATTAAGACCCAGAGAACCATCCCTTCATGGAAGATTACACTGAATGAATACGAAGATAGTTTTACGACTTAGTTTTGTTTATTTCTTCCGCAAGCTTTGATAATATAATCAGCTCCCGTTGAGAGGACATTTGATAATTTGTTGAATTCTTTTAATCTAATAGATTAATAAATACAGTTGATTTTATTCTCGTGAATGGCTACCTTCCTGAATGTAACTGGATGTGATCTAAATGAAAAAAAAAAAAAAAAAAAGTGTGAATTTGAAAGCATCCAATTTATATATTATTAACATTCGAAATTCTCGGATCACTACATAAGAAGTTTTTAAAAGTGGGCATTCAATCTCCATTATTTCCTATATGTAGCATGGCGTACTTGAGAATTGGATCGTGCATTTCTTTGGGACATGCCTTAAGATTATTTGAAAAGACAGATGGATGCGCATAGACATAAAACACATACTTCAAGGTAGGTCCCATGGTAAGTTTTTGGCAGGGGATTGGGTAACAAGTCTGTGAGTGAGGCATGGACCATGTAGGCCCACATTGATGCATGTGTTTTATCCAAATCATCTATTCATTTGGAAAGAGAGCCCAAAAATGAGGCGGCTCCAGACCACGCAGTAGGATTTGAATGCCGGCCATTAAAAGCTTCTTTAGAGATGCAGTTTTGCTGATGCAGATATTTGGACAAAAATAAACACCACGGTAGGATTTAAGAAATTTTCAAGGGCGGACAATGACCGCTGCATGGTTTACCTGAGCCTTGGATCTGTGTCATTTTTGGGCTCATATCCTAAAATGATCTGAACAAATAGATGCACGGCGTGGATAAAAACCCATATATTATGGTGGGCTCAAAGAAGGTTTCAACAATGGCTGTTCAATCGCCACTGTATGGTCCACTTGAGCCTTGGATCTGCCTCATTTTTAGGCCTATATCCTAATGAGATGCGGAAAAATGGATGGACGGCGCGGATAAAACTTATACATCATGATGGGCCCACAGATAAGGATGCAATGGACGGGGATTAGCTACAGCTGGCAGGTCGAGTAGAGACTCTGAAGTGACGTCACTAAGTTATGTGGGTCCCACTATAATGCATGTGTTGTATCCACAACGTCCATCCATTTTGAGATATCATTTTAAGGCATGATCCAAAGAATGAGGCAGATCCAAAGCTTTAGTAGACCCACCACATAAGACAGCGGGAAGATTGATGCCCAACGTTGAAACCTTCCTAAGGCCCGCCATGATGTTTTTTTTGAAATCCAACCTGTTCAAAAGTTAACAAAGACATGAAAGAAGGGAAAACATAAATTTCAGCTTCATCGAAAACTTTTGTGGACTTTAGAAGTTTTTAACGGTGGCGTCACTCTCCCTGCTGTTTTCTGTGGTGGGGTACATTGGAGCTTTGGATGTGACTCATTCTTGGATCTTATACTAAAATAATCTCTCTAGATGGATGGACGGAGTGGATATAAAACATACATCATGGTGGAACCCACAAAACTTGGTGACGTCGCTTAAGTAGCAGTCTCGCTAGTTAACCTGTCAGTAGATAATCCGCGTCCGGATGCATTCCGCTTCCAAAGTTTTCACTCGTGTCTGACTAGAATGCTAATCTCGGTCAACTTCACACTCTGCAACACTCAATACATGGAAGTAATTTTTTTTTTATTATAATTATTGAAAAAAGCAAATATATATAATCGAAGGATAAAAATTCCATCCAAATACGTTACAAATACGGATGCATGCAGATACAAATACAATACACGATAATTTGAAAGTACCGTAGCTACAGACGATCGCAACAATAGAAGGAAAGATAATGAAAATACACTCGATCGATGAGGATAGGAAAAGAGCATCTCTTCTTTCACAGAGTTTTGGAAATCCTAACTAGATAATTAGTAAAATATCCAGAAATGGTCACAGGCAAAACGCATCCTTAACCTCGAGGGAAGGCGGTAAAGTACGTCTGAATGGCTGTGAAGACGAGAAGGACAACTGCAGCCACGAAAGAGATGGCAGTCCATGGGCACCCGAAATATTTGTCCCACCATGTAGCTATGGATATCTTCACTCTCCTATCAAGGTGGAGGCGGATTCGCTCACTGATATCGCTGTACAGTTTGAGATCGTTCGTCACATCGTCTGGCCACGTGTTGAATAGACGCGCCACCTCGTCGTCACTGCCGAGGGAATGGTGGAGTATGCCCTTGGACCGGAGCTTCTTCACGTCGGCGCCATCGTTGATGAGAGAATCCATAAAGTGAATGTAGGAGGTAACCCCACATCCGGAATATGAGAACGCCTCGAAGGCGGTCAAGTTCAGAAGCTGAGATATGGTTGTATCGTTGATGAACATTGTCGGAAGCAACAGCTGTGGGAACAATAAGTTTTCCTTGTAACTGATGTCCATCAAAGATTTCATGTTTCTCTTCTCGAATCTGATCCCAATCTCCTTGAGTTCCATAACGGAGCCGAAGTTGTGCGGGCTGTAGCTTTGCTTTTTTGTCCACTTGGAGGGAGGGAAGTCCAGCAAAATGGTCCGGAGAATGTCGAGGAGGTGAAGCGGGCCTCCGCCATCAAGTGCTCTGCACGGCTGAGAATGCACCGGAAAAAACATACCCATGGGCATGAGGACTTTCGATTTGATGAATTTCAAGATATTTTTTTTTCCTGCACTGCTAGAGCCCCATCGCAAGTTCATCAATGCATCAAGGACTTCGAATGGGAGCTGGTTTTCGATCAAGAACATGTCCCGAATAATGAGAGGAATGAGGTCAGTGCTTGTCTTTAATATGGTTTCTGCTCCCTCACTAATCTTATCGATGAAATGTAAAACGAAGCAACCATCCAAGAACATCATGCGTGCGAAAACATCTTCGCTCACCTCGGCATCGTACCCTTTCAATTCCTCTGTCAATTCCCTGAACTTTTTGTAGATACTTTCCTCTCTTTCAGTTTCACATATGAATTCGTCGACGAATTGTTTAGCTACCGTGATCTTGTGCTTCTCCATTGGCTTGAGATGATCCTCACCGTGGTGGTAAGGTCCCAAAGACACCACCTGAGGGTCGAAGTACTTCTTGGCCAGTTTATAGTTGCGAAATTTGGTCGGCGCCTTCTGTATATATATCGGATGTTTGGACCTGGCTTCCGGATCGAATTGCTGGTCATCTACGTGAAGTATGGAAATAAACCACTCCTTACTTGAATCTCTTACGGCTTCGTGTGTGATCGCCTCAGGTTCTTCGGCCATCCCGGTGGCAGGGGACGATGAAATTCCTCTACTTTCCTCCATTTGTAGTTGATGTCTTGCAGCTTCTGATGGAAATTACTGATCTATTGAGAGTGTCACATGATCCGGTCTTATATAGGAGGACGGATCCACCACAAATGTTCGTAGAATACGTTTAATAGACTCCTCTTGCGTAGTGCAGTACACAGCACCAACGTCGTTACTGTGTATACGTTTCAAAGCTCTGTTAACCCCTCCATGACGTATGCGTTCTATCCACACCCTCCATCTATTTTTCCATGTCATTTTAAGGTACGAACCTAGAAAAAATGAGACAGATCCAAAGGCTCAAGTGGACCTCACCATAGGAAGCAGTTATGGAAATATCCCACCTTTGAAACTTTTCTAGGCCCCACCGTGATGTTTATTTTATATATCAACATGTTCTCAGGGTCACATAAAACTGGATGAAACGACAACACAAATATCAACTTGATCCAAAACTTCCGTGGCCCATAATGGATGGACGGCATAGATAAAACGCACGTTAAACTGCATTGCGAGATTTAAGAGTTATTTCCAACCAGAGGGAAAACGTATGCGTTGTATATCCACTCCGTACATCTGTGTTTCCCACTCATTTTAGGGGCGCACGTCCCAAAAAATTAAGCTGATCTAATTCTCACGTCGGCCTCACCGCAGGAAACCATGTCGATTCAATATCCACCATTAATAACTTCCTATGGCCCACCTAATGTTTATTTGCCATTCAAGATGTTGATAAGGTCACAAGGAGCTAGATGAAAGGAAAACACAACTATAAGCTTGATTCAAATCTCTCGTGGCTAACAAGAGGTTTTTAACGGCAGACATTTAGGTGTACGGGCAGATTGCTGTCCCAAACGAGATGTGTTCATGTGATCTATTTTTCTTTGCCATTAATTTGCTAGGACGTTTGGCATAAATATTGTTTGATCCAAAACTAAGGTGACCTATGTTAGACACGGTAGAGGATTTGTGCAAATCCAAAAACGTATAAGGATCTTTTGAGCTAGCTGTGTATATCATGTATGCTAGCTGTAAGATTTTTTCTAAGTTTAGTTTGCTAGCTGGGTGTAGGGGTGCACACGGGTTGGTTTGGTCCGGTTCTGAGGTGAAACTAGAACCGGACCGTTGGCACCCTAGAACAGAACCGGAACCGAACCGTTAAAACCGGTTCGGTTCCGGATCGGTTTCACGGTTCTGGGCTTTTTATAATCCAGCCCAATTGCAAGCCCATGTCCATCCATGTTATGGTCCATTTGATGAATGGTTTAGATATTGTATAAGGTGTACAAAAATACATTTATGAAAATAATTAAATTGTGCATTATAAACCATAAATCATGAGTCAAATATGGAAACAACAAAGGGTTCTTGATTCGGTTCCAGGTTCGGTTCCACGGTTCGGTTCTACGGATCGGATCCACGGTTTGGTTCTACGGATTGGTTCACGGTTCAGTTTGGTTCTACATACCCCCAAACCGAGAACCGAACTAATGTAACCGGTTCTTTGATTTTTAGAACCGGAACCGGTGCGCTCTAGAACCGGATCAAACCGAACCGTTTGGTTGGTTCCGGTCCGGTTCCACGGTTCTACCAGTTAAATGTGCACCCCTAGCTGGGTGAAGATAAACAGTAGATATTTTCTGGATTCTTTTCTTCCTTTAGCTGCTCTTAGGATGAATCTAGACAGGGATAAATTAGTCATTTCATAGAATAAGAAAGCCTATAAAAGGCAGCAGTGTAATACGTTTTTATTCATTCCAATACAGCAGTAATCTCTCTTCTTCTTCCAAAAGTTTCAGTTTTTTTTTTTTTCTTTTTAGTGGCTGCAGCCACACATCAGCAAGAAGCTGGGCTTTGAACGTTTTCATTCATTCCAATACAGCAGCAATCTCTCTTCTTCTTCCAAAAGTTTCAGTTTTTTTCTTTTTGGTGGCTGCAGCCACACATCAGCAAGAAGCTGGGTTTTGGACCCAACAACCCACACCACGTGATATGCCTGCTATCGGCAAAGATAAAAAAGGCGGAGGGGGAGGTTGAGATTTATTCACACTCACATCAAGAAAAACTTGTTACTGTAAATTATTTATTTATTAGATTTTTACTAGTGATAGAGATAATTTTTTAAAAGAGATTAAGAAGAAGGAAAATGAGTAGATAATGAGAAGGAGAACAATTTGTTAGAGAAGAAGAATTCAAGATGGAAGGAATAAGAGAAGAAGAATTCAAGAGGGGAATGAGAGAAGATGAAGTGGAGTTAGAGAAGGTATTTCCATTAGGAGGGGAAAACATGTTGAGGACTTGAAGTCCACCCTAATCACTCCTCCAAAGTTGGAATCTGGCGGTGACAATAGTGTGAGGTGTCTTTAATCTGCACATTAAACAGGGGTTTGATCAATCGACTATCTTGGTCAATCAATCAAATAAGTCCCGAATTATACAGATTGATATCTGGACAGTTTTGAACAGTCTTGATAGATCGAATTATCAGGTTGATTGATCGATAAAATTCGAAAAATACTTGTAATCTCTTTGTATTCTTTTATGCATGTTTGATTAATCGAACATATGGTGCTCGATCAATAGTTAGAATGATGGTGCGCGCAGTTTTCATAATTGCACAATTAGTTTCTTATTTCGGGTGCTATATTATATATATGGGTGTAATTGTGGATATAGGGCATCCTAAGGTATTCCAATTGTGGCTTGAGAATTTCTAGGATTTGGAAATGAGAAAATGAAGGTTTTCTGATTGTAAGTTCGTTCATCTCTTGTACTTTTCATTTTCATAGTCATCATTGTTGTTTTGTACCATGATTTTTTTGACGTAAGGATTTTTTCACGTAAAAATTGTGCGTACTTGTGCATGCTTTGTTTTCATTTGCTTATTGTCGTGTGATCCGAATTCGAGGTTTGCTTCCACGGTTCCCCAAAAGTGGTATAAGAGATACGTTGGAATTCGAGTTTGGATTTGGGACATGAGTATTGAGGGATCAAACATGAAGTATGAAACAGAGAAGTTCACTGGGAAAAATAACTTTAAACTATGTAAGTTGAAGATGAAAGGCCTTCTAATTTAACAATGGTTGCAATATACACTCCTTGGTGTAGAGAAGTGTCCAAAGTTTATAAGCGATGAAGAGTAGGAAAATTGGATAAGAGGGCGAAACCTCAATCCAACTCCGTTGGCTGATGACATTCTTTATAATGTTCTTGATTAAAAGATCACTGTAGGACTTTGAAAGAAGTTAGATAACTTGTACATGATAAAATCCTCGTCGAATTATCTGTATCTGAAAAGGAAATTATATAATTTGAATATGGTGGAAGGGTTGAATCTTATTGATTACATCAGTGCGTTTAATTACATACTTTGCAAATTGACGAGTGTAGAAGCAAAGATTGACGAGTAAGCTCAAGTCCTAATTCTGTTGAACTCTCTTCCAAAGTCTTACGATAGCTTCGTAGAGACCATTACTGTCAAGATTGTCATCTCAGCCATTCAATCGAGAATGTTGAGAAAGAAGGACAACAGTGTAGGATCTTTTACGGATGTGTTGGTAGTTAGGGGAATGAATTCTGAGTGGGAGAAGAAAAACTCGTGATCACGATCCAATTTTAAGGGAAATGCGAAGATGAAGTACTTGAACTGTGGGAGACAAGAGCATATGAAGAAGGACTGTCTGAATCTTAATGCCCAAATAGGGAAAAATTTGATGAAGCGTTGAATGAGGCCAACACAATGGAATCTAACAAAGAGGTGAATGGTGGTGATGACCACATCCAAATCTGGAACCATCTCATCAGTGAGTGGATTTTGGATTAGGGGTCTCATATACCACATAACTTTTCAACGAGATTGGTTCACTAGTTATAGTCAGTGTAATGGTGGACAAATATTTATGGGCAATGACATTAATTGTAAGGTTGTTTGAATCGGAATGATGCGCATCAAGATGTTTGATGGGACAGAGTGCATTCCGACGAATGTGAGACACGTATCTTAGCTGAGGAAGAATATAATATCCCTGAGAGCCCTTGATGCACTTGGGTGCAAGTTCACTAGGTTTGATTGTATCCTAAAAGTTTCAAAATGGGCACTCATAGTGATAAAAGCACAACAAAGTAGTAACCTTTACAAGTTGATCAAGAATACCATATCGGGTGGAGTTACAATGTCTGTTGTGAAGTTCTTTTCAACACATTTATGACATGCTCATCTAGGCCGCATGAGCAAGAGCTGTATAAAGGTACTTTCCGATTGATGCTTGATTCATGTTTTTAAAAGCACTGATTTAAATATATGCGAGTATTGTATATACGGTAAATAGTCATGGTTATCTTTTAAATTTGAAAAGCATGTTAGTAAGGGTAGACATCTCTCTTCCAACTTTTTCCATTAGTACGATTTTCTGAATCAAAGGTCAATCTAATTTTTTGGATATGTTCCTGCATAGGATTATATATGTAACGCCCTGAAAATTGGGGGTTGTGCATACACTCGACTCCCAAGTTCTCGGGCATTACTTATAACCAATTTTTCACTGTTTTGCGTCTAATCAGGTTTAAATGCGCAGTATGGAATTACTTGAAGCATGAATCACAATCACAACAAGTCTACTGAATTGAAAGAGGTTAAATATATACAAATCCAAAATGATGTAAACAGGTCGCTCAAGGCGTTGCCCAACAAATCATAAAAAAATAATATATCCAGAAAATAAATCTGAGTCCACTACTCAGCGATCCAGAATCCCGTCTACTAAGCCGATGAAGACCCGCTCATCAACAGGAAGTAGGACAACTCGACCTCCTCCTCGAAGCTCGCCTCACCAGACTCTTCCTGTCCTGAGTCACCTGCATCTATGAACGGGTTTGGTTGGTGTTTTAAAACATCGTCCCAGAGTGGGAGTGAGTGATAAACTCAGTGGGTGCTATTAGTCTCAAGTTATAACATGCATCAATTATAGCATGAATTTAATGAAAAGCAATCAATCATATATATCTAGCTAATCTTATTAATGCGCATGCGTGCTGGATGGTATGATGCATGCCCTCACCACAACGGTCCCTCGAGTGACTCCATCTAACGATTGCGTATGACAACACTCCCTCAGAGTGACCTCGACTTTCGAGTCACCACCCTAACTAATGCGATGCAATGCGATCGTGTTAGCCGAGTTATTAGTTAAGTCCATTCATCCAGCAAGTTGGAAAATCTGATACACCCCACGTATCAATGCCTTAAACTAGTTGCGAGGCCAAGGCCCCATTAATGCGTGAGGCCGAGGCCCCGCGGTCCGTGATCCAGTCGGGTTCCTCATCCCCGACTTCAAGCACATGAGGAGTGCCGAGAAAAAGGGATCTCTCTCGATCACTACGGGGAGGCGCGACACCCCAGCGTAGGCCGATAGCTCGGACAGTGTCCCATTCCACCATGCCCGGCTCATGAGGCTGTGGACCAGTTGCAATCGATTATTAGTGGGCCACTACGGTTATAGGGTGTTCCAGGTTCCATACATGTGTGAGCACACATGGTTAACAATTGAGATTGGTCAATAATAGGCTAAACCGCACGAGTCAGGCGAGCACGTGACGAACGATATCGGGTACAATAGACCCATGTAGTCGAACTACTGCCACCCATATGCACCCACCCAATCCGAGGGTTTAGTCTTAGGATAGTCCAACCAATGAGACTACCATCTCACCTCATGTTCCTGACCAATCCAAGGGTTTGATGATGATTCATAGCATGCCAACAACAAGGTCATCAACGAGCATACAGTATCATGTTGCATACATTCCATCATACAATTCAAATATTCATAACAAGCATGTTACATTATCTTAAACAAGGTGCAAGTGAGAGGTGTGGGTTAGCGAGGAAGTGAAACACTTCCTACCTCTCAATGAATCAAAATGCACGAGGGCAAAGCATCATACAAGTCATAAGCATCAACATATGAGAAAATCACGCAACACATGAGTATATAATCATCCACTAGAACTTAAGCACTTTGAGAGGCACAAACACAAACACAATCATAAGAGAACTACAAGCATACAATTCCATACTTCTCCAAACAAACACCCAAATCCTAGGGTTTCTCTAGATTTTACAAATGCCTCATCTAAACAAGCAAAATCATTAGACTCATGATATAATTGGTGCTAGGCCACCTAAGATTAATAGTCCGCACCTTCGAATCATTGGAGACTTGGAAAACGACCTAGGAATGAGGGCTTATGGGGTCGGACGACCGGAATCCCTAGAGCAATGTTTGCATGTTAGAAATCCATGTCAAATCTCTTCTCAATACATGAGTTTCAAGAAAAGAGGGTGAAGGATCTTACCTAGACGACCCACGGACGATTGTTAAGGTTGTGGAGGAGCGTTTCCTTTGGATGAAGGATATGGAGTTGAAAGGGTTGATCCCCTTGGGCCCCACCTTGATCTAAGGTCCACCATAGCTCTCCTTCACTCTCTCTTTCTTCTCTCCTTACTCTCTAGCTCTCTCTTTCTCCCTTGGCAATGGTGGTTGTGGTGAGGGTTATGAGATAAGGGTTAGGGATTTATTTGCTAGAGTTGGGCCCTTTGGCCCCAAGCTTCCACAAATTCCCAAAATAGCCCTATAGGACTCCCTATTGGTGTTGGGGCAACCCTAACACCTCTCTGGCCACCAAACTTGGTGTGTAGGTGTCTCATG
Organism: Magnolia officinalis; assembly: GCA_021015155.1. Taxonomy (NCBI): domain Eukaryota; kingdom Viridiplantae; phylum Streptophyta; class Magnoliopsida; order Magnoliales; family Magnoliaceae; genus Magnolia; species Magnolia officinalis. The sequence continues at coordinate 67,276 of JAJHSJ010001629.1, forward strand.
GCCCGATGAGGGGTCATGCAAAGTTTGGGAACAAACGGATGAACAAGTATGGGGTTTGAGCATATGATTCCGATCTTTAAGTGGCCCTTTGGGGCCCATTTCGGTGATTGGGGTGGCTCTGGTGGCCCCCCAGCCATGAAACTTATGGGATAGGTGATCCATGGCCCAATGAAGGGCCATGCAAAATTTGGAAGCAATCGAATATGGGGTTTGATCGTATGAGTCTGATTTGCGATCAACGGTCACCGTGCAACGATCGGGTCCCAGAATTCGTGGACGGGCGTAGAAAAATACATTAAACCTTTACCGTAACTTTGGAAGAAATCTGACGGCTAGAAAGCCCAGAATCTCGGTTTCATTTGCAAGTACCAGATTCCAATTCTGGCATTGGTGGGGTGCATTTGGCAAGTGGCAGATCCCAACTCTGGGTGTCCACGGCGTCCGCAGTCCGCGATGAACCACAAGCCCAATGAGATCTATGATTTTTTAAAATTTTAGATTTTTCTGACCCTCCTCGGTCGCTGGGTGGCCCACACGGGCTGTTGTTAAGTGTAAACGGGCCATCTGGCTCGGCGAGCCGCACTTGGTCCGGTCATGACCAAACTAGTCTACTTAGTTGGGTTAATCATAGATTAATTTTACTTGCAGTACCTCACCACGAGTAGTTTAAATGAATGGTCCTGCGGCAAATTGTACGTGGACGCCAGAGGACACTGTGCTGGTTGGACGGGACATTACAATCACCCATGTATAAACTAGCATTGAGTGCCAATGGTCAGTAAGTGATAATATAAGTTAATTACATTTTTAAAAAAAAAATTTAAGGATTTTTGGAAATCCAAAACAGTGAAAATCCAGGATGTTACAATATATCTAATGGTTAGAGTGGATCTCACGGAAACATCACAGTTGGCCGTTTATAAAATAAAGGCAGCATTCGTCTCGAACTTGGTCACTCCACCAAAAGTGATACCTTCCTGAGAATAAAGGCCAGCAATCATCTCACGTAACAGTGCAGGACCCGCAATCTGGCCCGTCCACCTAAATGTCTTTTGATGACTCACCGAGGCAATTAATAACAGGTTTTTCGCGATGTGAGTTTGAGTGAATCTCATGTTGTAAAACAGATGTCTTAAATCTTACTACGCTGCTCGACCAGTCGAGGGATTAACTCGACTAGTCGAAGGTCCCTTCGACTGGTCGAAGCCCGTTCGACTCGAAGTCCAGCAACGAGGTATTTAGGATTTCTGGGATGCTCGACCAGTCGAGGGACAGGCTCAATCAGTCGAAGAGGTCCTTCAACCAGTTGAAGTCCTGGCTCGACTAGTCGAAGGTTACGCAGATGGTGGGCGGATTTCGTGCGAACTGCGTAAATTTGAGGCGATTTCTAGGGAGGTGCGTAAGTGGGGCTTCCCCATCTATAAATAGGAGTCCCTAGGGCTTTTCTAATGTATTCTAAGGTTTCCTAAACGTATTCCAAAGATTTCTAAAAGGGTTCTAGGGTTTTCAAAGGATGTAGCAAGGGTGAGATTCGAGGTTGTTCGAATCGGGTAAGTTCTCTCTCTTTGTAAATTCTATTTTCATAGTAAATATTTGTCACTTTATGCCGTTGTTTTTTTCCGAAAGGGTTTTCCACTTTAACTCTTTGTGTTCTCTTCTATGTGATTCCGCAACATAAATCCCAACATCTCAACCTCTCCCTCCGCCTTTAATTCTTTGGGTCAATAGTGGGTGTATCACGGGGTGTGGGCCACTTTAGTTTTGGATCCAACAATATTTACGCCAAACATCCTTACACAAATGGTGTAAAAAAAAGTAAATGACAAGTTGACATCTTGATCAGGATCGCAATTTGGACAGTACACCTAAATGTCCTTTGATGTGACTCACCGAGGCAATTAATAATAAGTTTTTCACGATTTTAGTGTGAAATAATTTGAAGGGCAATTTTCCATGTACTATGAGTCGCACCGAGGGCTGTACACAAACCGGGCTAGCGCGATTAGCTCGCTCAACTTGACCCGACCCTGAACTGAGTTCGGGTCGGGACAGGCCATTTTCTTCATCTGAAACTGAGTTCGGGTCGAGTTCAGATAGGTTCTAGTTCGGCCCGACTCGGCATATATATATATATATATATATATATATATATATATATATATATATATATATATATATTCTTCTAAATTCTTACCCAGTTACCCTAACCATTTACAACAATCCAGGCCATCCAAATCGCGGGTCCCTTTGTAGATGGAGCAAAGTCCCAAAAATCTATGACAAAAGCTCTTTCCAAAAATCAAGGCGGTTCAAGTTACTTGCCAAAGCTCTTCTTATGGAGTAGATGGAGCAGAATAAAAAAATCAAGGCCGTCCAAATCGTGGGTTCGAAACTGGCCCGAACTCGGCCCAAACTCGCCCAATTGCTAACCGGGTCGAGTTCGGGCTGGTTTGGCTGGTGACCGGGCCGGGCCGGGTTAAGGCCACGTCGACCCCTAGGACTCGCACCAAATGCATTAAAACGCCTGGATGTTTGCGTGCCGAGCAAGTAACCATCACGTGCATCACATGGGTGTCGGCTCAACGGCGCCAACGCTAGTGGACGCGAATCGACTATTGACGCTGCCAGCAGCGACGTAACTACTGGACGGGTGCTCTGTGGACCCAACATGATTTGTGTGTTTTATCCGCACCGTCCATCCATTTTGGGTCATTATTTTTGGGTCATTATTTTAGTATTTGAATAAAAACTGAGTCGGATAAAAGGACGCGGATTGGCTACTCCCCCTGACACCAGCCAATGGCCCACCATGATGTATTTGTTTCATCCATGCTGTCCATCTATTTTTACGGATCATTTTACGGTATGAGACCAAAAATGAGTTATATCCCAATCTTAAGTGGACCACATTACATGAAACAGTATTGAATGAGCGTCGACCATTAAAAAATATTTTGTGGCCATAAAAGTTTCGGATCAAGATGATTTTTGTTTTTTCCCTTAATCTCGGCCTGTATGACCTAATAAACATATTAGATGTCAAATAAATAGTACAGTGGGCCTTAGGAGGATTTTAATGATGGATATCCAACCACTATTGTTTTCATGTGGTGTGGTCCACCTGAGATTTATATACCTCTCATTTTTGGGATCAAGATATAAAATGATATGTAAAAATGGATGAACGGAATGGATGAAACATATACATCATGGTGGGGCCCACAGAGCACCGACCACCAGCCCCGGGGCTGGTGTCAGGGGGAGTAGCCAATCCGTTTCCCGGATAAAAATCTCAGGTGGACCACACCACAGGAAAACAGTGGTGATTGAACACACGCCATTTAAAACTCCCTAGGGCCACTGTAATGTTTATTTGTCATCCAACCTGTTGATTAGGTCACGCAGACCTGGATGAAGGGAAAACACAAATACCAGCTTTCACGCAAAACTTTCGTGGCCCCAAGTAGTTATTATTTTTATTTTTATTGTAGGCATTCAATCACGACTATTTCTTATGGTGTGGTCTACCTATCATTTTGATGTACCTCATTTTTGGGCTCATATCCTGAAATGAGCTTTCAAAATTGATAGACGGCGTGGATAAAACATATACATAATGGTGGGGCCCAGAGCACGCTACCGGCAGTGTCAGTAGGCAATCCGAGTCCAAGGAAATGGGGCCCACGTGGGACCATTTCCTTATTGGCCAAACGAATGCACGTGGGAAGTTCACGTGTGGAGCAAGTGACCATCACATGTATCACATGGTGGTAACTCAGCAATAGGATGTGTGGCCCACGTGCGACCTTTTGAGATAATTTTATTAATCGAAAACAAGTCCAATCCAAGACTTAGGTGGGTCACGCCATAAGGAACGGTGGATAAAATAATGCTTCAAACCTCTAAATTCACGTGGTGTGGCCCACGTGAGTGTTTGAATTTCCTGATTTCTGAGGCGTCCCTTCATCCGGGTGGGGCGCGTCAGATGAATAAATTGGATTGCATAAATACACCACAGTGGGCCCCACAGACAATTCGGATGATTTTAATGGCGGGTGTCCCCATTTCTACTCTTCCATGGTGTAGCGCACGAAAGTTTTGAAACGGTCCGGGCCCCAGCCCAAACACGGGGTGGCGCACCTGATGGACGGTTCGGATCTTATCCACATAAGGTCCTTCCACCCAGGGCACATGGGCATGAGATCCAAGCCGTCTATTACATGGTCATCGCGTATAATAGGAAGAGGCATCCGCTCCAGGGGTACCGATACCACCGCAGGCTTAAGGCAGTGCCGTGCGGTAGTGGGCCCCACATCATGTGTGTGTATCATGAACCCCGTACATCGGATGCGTCACCTCAGAAAGCCCCCAGAAACAAAAAAATCATCTGGATCGTAAACTCAGATGGGTCATAGTAATGGGAGCAAATACCCACCTTTGATTTTCTTAAGGGTTCAACGAAGATGAGAAACCTCCTGATTTTTGGCCTAACCCTTCATCACAACCATATGAGGGATCTTAGTGGTCTGGATTCCATATAAACGACACGGTGGGCACTCATGTAAATCAACCATAGGCATCACCTCTCATATTGTTCCTTGTTCTGTGGCCCACCTGAGTTTTGCATCGAGCTAGTTTTTGGGCATGTACGATTTTTGACGTGACGCATCTGATGGACGGGTTGGATTGTGTTCAAACATAAAGTGAGCTCCACATATGATCGTTACCACCATAGTTCTGGAGCGAGTCCCTGGTGGGACTTGAGCCGTTGGATCAGTGCCCTTTTCAACGATCCAAAAACCATCCATATGATGGGCCTCATCATTAACATTGGAATGATTGAACTATCCTAAACTCTGATTTGAAGATACTTATTTGTTGAAATAGGAACCGTTGGATATTTTTCATTGCTAACCGTCCAATGAATATTCACCAATTCTATATTCACATAATCTAAATCATGTAATTTTTGGCCCACGATGCATCTAAACTGGAACACATATTTTAGACGGTTTAAGTTGAATTACTTTTATGCCACGTACATCATTTTTTAAGTTGCTGCGTATCATCCATCACACTCTGCCAGAGTATCAAAGTTTTTCTCTCTACACTTTCACGGTGCTAATGTTTGGGGCTCACCATTTGTACAAGTGAGGCCCACTGAGAAATGATCAAAACCATTGATGTCATGGGCCCCATTATGAGTTATCTATACACCAAAAACCTCATCCTTTCAGTTGGTAGCCAACAAAGAAACAATTGAGAAGGAAGATACAACACCCGGTCCCACTCAACCTACAAAACATCCAAATTTCGATGGCTGGGATCATCTCATCTGGGTTTTTGGCTCATGGGTCCCATCATATCCACGTTTTGGATCACCAAACCATGGGGCTACTGATGAAAATTAAAAACCGAATGTAATGTACAAACGTCTTACAGGAGCATTTTCAAATACCTCATTTTTGAAGTAGTTTTCTCTAAAATGTTCAAATAGTAGTGGTGGGCCATAACCAATTTTCATTTCTGATTTCAGGTCACGGATCATGCAAATACGAGTATCTTCCCTGATTGGACGGTCAGGATACCACAGGGTCGAATGAGCTTCGGAATTTATTTATTTTTCCTCCAGATTAGATTTTGATTGGCGAAATACGAACTCTTCAAATTACAATCCAAAGTGTGATTCCTCAAATTCATTATAATTAGTGAGTTTTGCTAAGTCCAGACGCGTGTGCAAAAAAAAAAAGCTCATGTACACGACACACGTGCCGTGATGGCACAATAGGTCCGAGATCCAATCCATCCATCAGAACTCACCCACTACACAGATGCTCCATCCCAAGAATCACGTTGATCCACTGGTCAGGTAGGCTAAAGTTTGAAAAACAAATGTACGGCTCTGTAAAACTCGGCTAAGGTTTTCTAACCATCCGCCCGTTTGCAATATTGGGTCCCACTTGTTGATTGGACCAGATTTTACATTCGTGGAAAACATGTAGAAGTTGGGACCAACAGGATGGATGGATAAGATTTCGCACCAATAGGCCATGCTGGCGCATGTGTGGTGTGTACAGCAGCTCTATTGCACACGCGTGTGCGCTTAGAAAAGTAAAGGAAGATAAATGATCCAGTGCACCTAGCTGCATTAAGACACTTGAAGCCGCTACTATGTTCATCGTAAATTTCATGGCCCACAACATGAATATAACAGTGATTGCATGATCTGATTTATTCACAGATGGACTGTTTTTTTTTATAGCCATCCGTATTCCTGGACATGTATGGAATGGTTGAGATTTTTTGATGGAAGTGATTCTTTTGAAGGAAAAACAATCCATGATGGATACCAACATGTAGATGGCTCAAATTGTTGATGATTTGGACCCAATGCATATCAACATGGGGTTTCAAATCCCTCAAATAGGGTGTTTGAAATCCAAGGTAAAATCTTGGATTACATCTAAAATCCTTCCAAGAGTTGCATGTGTAACATGTGTCACTAGACTATTGATCTATTAGGCTGCACATGGCCCACTAATGATATCCCAAAACAATTAGATTATCAATTGCATCACTATAATTACTTTAATAGGATGAGCTGTACTGTCCACACATCGTCCGTTGATTTGTAAATCAACGGTTAAAAATCATTGGTTAGTCACTCGAATGTAATCCTGTGCTTGTGTTCCATCCGAGACTTGAAATTCATCATTTTCGAGCGAAGTATATATTTCAACTGGCTTATTATAACCATTATGTCAAACATTACATATGTCCACTAATTAGAGATATTAAAGTTAATTTAGTAATTAAATTCAAACCTGTGTAAATATACTATGCATAACTACTTTTGCATTACGGGATTCTGAATTCAGGGTGCCAAACACAACAGGAAGATTTCAAATCAAGGGGTTCCAAATCCACACTCTCAAAACAAGCCCATTTTCTTGCATGTCTCGGTACCTATCAGTACTCAAGACAACATCCTATAACAAAGCAAATACCATCCAAAATCATCTTTTGCAACAAAATCTCACTCAAAAACAAAATCATTTTATTTCGGCCCACTTGAAATCCCCGCCAAAAACAAATAGCAACATAAGTCCACACCCCACCCTATACACAGATCTTACTTACAAGTAACCATCTATAAGGGTCCTTACTCATGCCTCAGTGGTAGACATACAAGAGTTTCAACTTAAGGTCATGAACTTGAGTACCCATTATGGTATAAAAAAAGCCGTTGTGGTGTGAGTGCATGTGTAAAAAAACAGAAAGAAAAGAAAGAAGAAGTAACCATCTATAGAGTACGGCCCACTTTAGATGTCTATAAAAGAATAATGATGGTAAAGTGGTAGCTTAAATGGTCGATTATTGATATCTAATGGACACTAATCAAGTTTCTAGAAACATAAGCTCACACATTAGAAGCTACAGTCTTCAAGATAGGCCAAATCAAACTTTTCATCTTCAAGGTAGGTCTCATGGTAAGATTTTGGTAGAGATTGGGTAACAAGTTTGTGAGTGAGGCATGGACTATGTGGGGCTTACATTGATGCATGTGTTTTATCCAAATCATCCATTCATCTGGAAAGGGAACCCAAAAATGAGGCGGCTCCAGACCACACAGTAGGAATTGAATGCCGGCCATTAAAAGCTTCTTTAGAGCTGCAGTTTTGCTCAAGCAGATATTTGGACAAAAATAAACACCACGGTAGGCTTTAATAAATTTCAACGGTGGGCGTACAATGACCGCTGCATGGTTTACTTGGGCCTTGGATCTGTGTCATTTTTGGGCTCATATCCTAAAATGATCTGAACAAATAGATGGACGGCGTGGATAAAAACCCATAGATTATGGTGGGCTCAAAGAAGGTTTCAACAATGGTTGTTGAATCGCCACTGTATGGTCCACTTGAGCCTTGGATCTGCCTCATTTTTAGGCTTATATCCTAATGAGATGCGGAAAAATGGATGGACGGCGTGGATAAAACTTATACATCATGATGGGCCCACAGATAAGGATGCAATGGACGCGGATTAGCTACAGCTGACAGGTTGAGTAGGGACTCTGAAGTGACGTCACTAAGTTATGTGGGCCTCACACTATAATGCATGTGTTGTATACACAACGTCCATCCATTTTGAGATATTATTTTAAGGCATGATTGAAAGAATGAGGCAGATCAAAAGCTTTAGTGGACCCCACCACAGAAGACAGCGGGAAGATCGATGCCCACCGTTGAAACCTTCCTAAGGCCCACCGTGATGTTTTTTTTTTTTTTTTTTGAAATCCAATCCGTTCAAAAGTTAGTTAGCAAAGACATGAAGGAAGGGAAAACACAAATATCAGCTTGATCGAAAACTTTTGTGGACATTAGAAGTTTTTAACGGTGGCGTCACTCTCCCCACTGTTTTCTGTGGTGGGGTCCACTGGAGCTTTGGATGTGACTCATTCTTTGGCTCTTACCCAAAAATGATCTCTCCAGATGGATGGACGGAGTTGATACAAAAAATACATCATAGTGGGACCCAGAGAACTTGGTGACGTCACTTCAGTAGCAGTCTCGCTACTCAACCTGTCAGTAGCTAATCAGCTTCCAAAGTTTTCACTCGTGTCTGAGTTGAACGCTAATCTCGGTCAACTTCACACTCTGCAACACTAAATACATGGAAGTAATTTATATATAATAGAAGGATAAAAATTCCATCAAAATACGTCACAAATACGGATGCGTGCAGATACAATACACTATAATTTGAAACTAACGTAGACACAGACGATCGCAACAATAGAAGGAAAGATAATAAAAATACAGTGGTGAGGACAGGGAAAGAGCATCTCTTCTTTCACAGAGTCTTGGAAATCCTAACTAGATAATTAGTAGAATATCCAGAAATGGTCACAGGCAAAACGCATCCTTAACGTCGAGGAAGGCGGCCGAGTACGTCTGAATGGCTGTGAGGACGAGAAAGAGACCTGCAACCATCAAAGAGATGGCAGTCCATGGGCTCCCGAAATATTTGTCCACCGTTGTGGCTATGGATATCTTCACTCTACGATCACTGTGCCCGCGGATTTGGTTAATGATATCGATGTACAGTTTGAGATTGTTCGTCACATCGGCTGGCCACCCGTTGAATAGACGCGCCACCTCGTCGTCACTGCGGAGGGAATGGAGTATGTCCATGGACCGGAGCATCTTCACGTCGGCGCCATCGTTGATGAGAGAATCCATAAAGTGAATGTAGGAGGTAACCCCACATCCGGAATATGTGTCGGAGCACGCCTCCAAGGCTGTCAAGTTCAGCAGCTGAGATATGGTTGTATCGTTGATGATCAATTTCGGAAGCAACAGCTGTGGGAACAATAAGCGTTCCTTGAAACTGATGCCCATCAAAGATTTCATGTTTCTCCTCCGGAACCTGATCCCAGACTCCTTGAGTTCCATAACGGAGCCGAAGTTGTGCAGTCTGTACCTTTGCATATCCCTCCCATTGGAGGAAGGGAAGTCCAGCAAAATGGTCCGGAGAATGTCGAGGAGGTGAAGCGACCTATCAGTTCTCTGCGCCACTTCAACGGCCGAGAAGAAGGATAAAACACCCCCATGGGCATGAGGACTTCCCATTCGATGAATTTCATGATATTTTCTTTTCCTGTACTTTTAGAGCCCCATCGCAAGTTCATCAATTCGTCAAGGACTTCGAATGGGAGCTGGTTTTCGATCAAGAACATGTCCCGAATAATGAGAGGAATGTCGTCATTGCTTATCTCTAACTTGGTTTTTCCTCCCTCCATAATATTTTCGATGAAATGTAAAACGAAGCAACCATCCAAGAACATCATGCGTGCGAAAACATGGTCTTTCATACTGGCTACCACCTCGTCATTCATAGTGGTCACCTCGTCGGCATCGTAGCACTCTGTCAACTTCTTGTCAAATCCATGAACTTTTTGTAGATCGTTCCCCTCCTCCCTCCATTTTGAGATATGAATTCGTCAACGAATTGTTTAGCTGCCGTGATCTTGTGCTTCTCCATTTTCATGAGATCAACCTTCCTGTGGTGGTAAGGTCCCAAGGACACCACCCGAGGATCAAAGTACTCCTTGTCCTTTTCATACTCGCGAAATTTGGCCGGCGCCTTCGGTATCCGATGTTTGGACCTGGCTTCCGGATGGGGTTTCTGGTCATCTAATATGGAAAAAAACCACTTCTCACCCAGATCGGGTTGCTGGCCATCTACGCCAAACATGGAAATAAGACACTCCTGATCAGTTCGATCTCTTTCGGCTTCGCGTGTGATCGCCTCAGGATTTTCGGCCATCCCGATGGCAGGGAACGATGCACTCCTCAATTGCAGGCCATCTACGCCAAATATGGAAATATACAACCCCTCAATTGTATTTTCTACGGCCATCCCAGTGGCAGGGAACGATGCACTTCCTCTACTTTCCTCCATTTGTAGTTGATGTCTTGCAGCTTCTGATTGAAATTACTATATGGTGAGAGTGTCACATGATCCGGTCTTATATAGGAGGACGGATCCATCACAAACGTTTGTAGAATATGCTTAATAGACTCCTGTTGCGTAGTGCAGAACACAGCACCGACGTCGTTACTGTGTATACGTTTCAAAGCTCTGTTAACCTTCCATCCACACCTTCTATCCATTTTTCCATGTCATTTTAAGATATGAACTTTTAGAAAAATGAGACAGATCCAAGGCTCAAGTGGACCTCACCATAGGAAGCAGTTATGGCAATGTCCCACCTTTGAAACTTTCCAAGGCCCGACCGTGATGTTTATTTTATATATCAACCTTTTCTCAGGGTCACATAAAACTGGATGAAAGGACAACACAAATATCAAACTTCCGTGGCCCATAATGGATGGACGGCATAGATAAAACGCACGTTAAACTGCATCGCGAGATTTAAGAATTATTTCCAACCGGAGGGAAAACGTACGCGTTGTATATCCACTCCGTACATCTGTGTTTCCCACTCATTTTAGGGGCGCACGTCCCTACATCTGTGTTTCCCACTCATTTTAGGGGCGCACGTCCCTAAAAATGAAGCTGATCTAATTCTCATGTCAGCCTCACCGCAGGAAACAATGTTGATTCAATATCCAATACCATTAATAGCTTCCTACGGCCCACCTAATGTTTATTTGCCATTCAAGAGGTTGATAAGGTCACACGGAGCTAGATGAAAGGAAAACACAAATATAAGCTTGATTCAAATCTCTCGTGGCTAACAAGAAGTTTTTAATGGCAGATATTCAGGTGGACGGGTAGATTGCGCCCCGATCGAGATGTGTGCATGTCATTTACTTTTTTGGGTGCCAATAATTTGTTAGGACGTTTGGCATAATATTCCAAAACTAAGGTGGCCCACACCATGTGATAAGCCTGCTATCGTCAAAGATAATTAAAGGCAGAGGGAGTGGTTGAGATTTGTTCACACACGTCACGAAAAACCTGTTACTGTAAATTATTTATTTATCAGATTTTTACTAGATATATAAATAATGTTTTAAAAGAAAATTAAGAAGAAGTAAAATGAGCAAAGAATGAGAGGGAGAACAATTAGCTGGAGGTAAAAAACATTCCCAAAAGAGAGGAAATACTAAGGGCCTGTTTGGCCAGTTATATTAGACCGGATTAGATGTGGGATGGAATTACAAATGATGTTATCATGACTACTGTCAGCAATTGTCGTTGAATTTGGAAAGGCAATGATGTCAGGTAATCTTGTCTGGAACATATGGATTTACAGTGTAATGGTAAATTTGTATAATGGGCGTGTTTGGTATACAACCGTACGGGAGGGTCGCGATTAGCCACGGAGCAGTTAGTAGTGGCACATGCCACGTAAGTGACGTTGCCAAGTTCTGTGGGTCCTATCATGATGTATGCTTTGTATTCACACCCACCATTCATTTGGAGAGATCATTTTAGGACATTATCCAAAGAATGTGTCCGATCTAAATCTTGAGTGGACCACACTACAGAGAACAGTAGAGAGAGTGATGCCCACCATCAAAAATTTTAAGGGCCACAAAAGTTTTCGACCATGCTGATCTTTGTTTTTTCCCTTCTTTAGTTTCTGTGTTAACTTATGTACAGGTGGGATCTGTAGATAAACATCACGTTGGACCTTAGGAAGGTTTCAACGGTGGGCGAAACTCCAGACGAGCTTTCACGTGAGGTGTTCTCAACCACCGTCACCTGTAGTGTGGTCCACCTGATAGTTGGATCGGACTAATTTTTGGGTTTGGGGGTTAAAATGATTGGAATAAAGAGATAGATGGTGTGGATTTAACGGATACCTCACGATGAATCCCATGAGTGGAAACCCACTTCAAAACTCTACCCATGCAACCAAAAGAGTTGTTGACGCTGAGCTTTCCATTACTTGTACCTCACGGTGTGGCCCTCTTGAGATGAAGATCGACTTTATTTTTGCTTTTAAGGCTAAACTAGTGTGGAGAATCGGATGGACGGCTTGGATGAAAAATATACATCATGTTGGGACCCACAAGTGGAGGCCTCACCCTTCCGCTGTAACTGCCGCGTGGGATTTGAAAAACCAAGTGGAGGGATAGCGAAATCCCATGGTTTAGGCGCGAGACTCAAAGTAATTTTTATCCAGGTATCTGGCATTCTTCCAAACACGCCAGCACCATCTATCATCTATCAGATGGGATGCAATCCCATCTAATACCATCTAATACGGCTGGCCAAACAGGCCCTAAATTCCTTCTCTGGGATGTATGCACACGCCCCATTTTCTACTTTTTGGTATTAAAAGTGTACCACAACACCCAGAGTAGTGACAGACAAAATAAAAATAAAAATAAAAAATCAACCGAGAGAGAGAGAGAGAGAGAGAGCAGCAACTCGGTGCCACATACAGGATCCATGCCCCAGGCAAGGGTCAGAGAGAGGCCTTTTGAAGGGAGAGAGAGAGAGCGAGGTGTCCTGTCCAGATGCATAGGGTTGGAATTATAAAAGGCTTTTTCCCCATGACGGTTGCCTTTTGGGCTATGGACCAAAAACCACCACTTTTAAACTATTTCTGAGAATTCGGTTATAGTTTTCATTATTAGAGATTAAACCTCCTACTGTTAGTTTACTGTGAAAATGAATTTGTTTATTTTCGTATTAACGGAACTGCCCTCACCTTACCGCACTCTCCAATTTTCCCCGGCTGCTTTAATTCATGGGCATGCTACTTTACCCTACACCTACACCGTATGTAAGGCCCACCTTATTATTTGTGAAAATCCCAATCTGTCCATCTGTTTTACCAGCTAATTTTAGTGTATTAGGGCAAAGTGGGACCTATAATTGCCCCAAGATTCTTTAGCGGTGGACGTTCAATTTCCACTGTTTCCTGTCACTTGACCTACTGGATATCGGTATTCGCCTCAATTTTTAGTCGATGACATAATATGAGCTGGAAAAACAGATGAACGGTGTGGATTTGTCAAAAACATCCTATGAGTCAACGTGTGCTAAAACGGATATCTTTTAATCCCCGCTATTTCATGTTCGTATGACCTGCTTGAGCTCTCCGTCAATCTCTTTTGAGAAATTTAGGACTGTGGACCCCACCTTTTATCCAGCTGTTTTTACAAAACAATATAAACTTTGTTTTACAACTTAGACCTGCACGTACAGACAGCAAATTTGAGGACGAAAATACCCCTCCCTCTCGAAGCCAACCGAGAGTTGTACGAATGTTGTACGAACGGCTCAAAAGAGATCAAAGTTACATGGCCCACAACTATGTATTTATTATATCCACAACGTTCATCCATATTTCGAGATCATTTCGGAGCATTATCCAAAAAAAAAAAAAATTCATATCCAAAGATCAACTGGACCACACCACAAAGAGCAGCGGGAAAACTAATTTTCACCGTTAAAAATTTTGTAGGGCCCACCACTTGATAGTTAGATCTGTCTTATTTTACGTCTCAAGCTTAATATTAGCTCGCAAAATAGATGGACGGTTTGGATATAACACAGACCTCATGATGGGACCCACAAAAGGCGGTGGGGATTACAACAGCAAAATAAATAAATAAATAAACCAGGAACCTATAGCTACGGATTATAACCGTAGCCATAACGGTAGCCCTTGCTTTTTCAATATGTATCGAAGGTCTTTCGATATATCGAAAAAGGTCCCGAACTGTCCAACAAGTTTGCCTCAAAATTCCTGCAGTTTTAGCTATGGCTACGGATTATAACCGTAGCCATAACTGTAGTCCATTGCAATTTGTAATTTTTTTTTTTACATGGAGAACTTTATTCTACCTACATTTTTCTCTAATACATATTTATATAAATACGTATATATAAGCATATAAATTTTTTTTTTTCTCTTTCAATTCATTTTTTTGTCTATTTATTCAACAAGCATATCTCCTAAACTAAAATGATTTACTTAACATACCACATATGATTTTGGGGTAGGAGAAGCTAATTTAGCCAACAAACTTAGTTATTTTCCAAGATTCCATCGGGTCGATGGTCGAAAATCCATTTCACTTCATGGTCAATTTCAATCACTTCGCGGTCAAATTAATTGGAAATTGAGCGGGGCAAACATGAAATTGAGTGGGGCCAATGAGAAATTAAGCGGGGCAAACATGAAATTGAGCCGGGCAAATTAAAAATTCAGCGGAGCAAACATGAATTTCAGTGGGGCAAACATGAAATTGAGCAGGGCAAACACGAAATTTAGCAGAGTAAACTAGAAATTTAGCGGGGCAAACTAGAAATTGAGCGGGGCAAACTAGAAATTGAGCGGGGCAAACTACAAATTCAGCGGGGCAAACATGAAATTGAGCGGGGCCAACAAGAAATTCAGTGGGGCAAACATGAAATTGAGCGGGGTAAACTAGAAATTGAGCGGGACAAACATGAAATTCAGTGGGGGCAAATGGTGGGAAACAAAATATATTTGTGTTTTCCCCTCATTAATGTTTAAGAGACCTTATGAACCAGTTAGATGACAAATAAACATGTTAGGCCTACGATAAGCTCCCTAAATGGTTTTTGCAGTGTGGTCTACTTGATAGTTAGATCTGTCTTATTTTTCATCTCAAGCCTTAAGACAAGCTCCCCAAATGGATGTATGATCTGGATATAACATATACTCCGTGATAAGACTCACAGAACTCTCTCCCATAGCTACTCCCCTATATAAAATGCATTCGATCCCTAACACAGACCTCATGTTTGCCCCGCTCAATTTCATATTTGCCCCACTAAATTTCTAGTTTGCCCCGCTCAATTTCGTGTTTGCCTCGCTCACTTTCTAATTTGCCCGGCTCAATTTCATGTTTGCCCCGCTCAATTTCTAGTTTGCCCTGCTGAATTTCTCGTTGGCCCTGCTCAATTTTATGTTTGCCCCGCTCAATTTTCAATTTACCCCGCTGAATTTCGTGTTTGCCCCCGCTCATTTCATGTTTGCCCTGCTCAATTTCTCGTTGCCCCGCTCAATTTCATGTTTGCCCCTCTCAATTTCATGTTTGCCCCCTCAAACATGAAATTGAGCGGGGCAAACATGAAATTGATCGCGAAGTAAATGAAATGAATGAAATTGACCGCGAAGTGAATGAAATGGAATTTCGACCATTGACCTGATGGAATCTTGAAAAATAACTAGGTTGGTTGGCTAAAGTAGCTTCTCCTACCCCAAATCATATAGGGTACGTCAAGTAACTGTTGAGGGTCAAATATTGCATATTAGACCCCGGTTTTTGCCTAAATTACAAGCATAATACTATTTAATGCCCTGATTTAACCGTGATTGTGATACAGATTACATTTGTGAGCGTGGATCGAAATAAAACACCAAGAGCATGGAATTGACGCTCTAGAATCACCAAGGCAAGGGACGAACTCCAGGGAAACGAGATTGATGGAAGTGCATGCCAGATATCCAGGAAAATCGAGAACTGAAGTCCAAACAGCCCGAAATTGGTCCAGAATGCAAGATCACATGGTTCCCGCCATCCGATTGACACAAGACTTCATACATATGATGGGGGTCATAAATCAACCGTACATAGTAAATTTCAGCGATTGAAGATCTCTAGAAGTGGCCCAACTGACATATCAGCCCATAAATCATTGAATTGGGCCCACTTGTTATTTGGATGTGCTTCATTTTGGTCTCAATGGTTTAAATAAGATGAGAAAGGGTGGACGGATCGGATCTCGTATTGACATTACAGTGGACCCCACCTCGAGTGGAGTGTGCATAATGTACATGTACACTACACGTGCACCTGCAACCTAAAGCCGGGTCAAAACCGACTTTGACCCGCAGCAGCTGCCCAAAAACAGAAATTTCTGTTTCTGTTGCGTGAAACAGGGGCTCCGTTCGAAAGTCGGTGGGCCACCATCATGGCCCGCATGGAAAATCCGTTCCGTCCATCAGGAAGAGGAGCTCGAGAGGATCAAACCCAAGTCAATCGTGTGCACCGTGCACATGCACACGTCCGTTACAACAGTCACAAGAAGGTCATTTTGCCGCGTTCAAAGCACTACAACAGCTGTGATTCTTTGGGCCGCACAAATTTCGGATCAGAAACTTATTTTTTCGGGCCAAGACTCCATGAGGCAGCTGATTGACGGCATGGATTTCTCGAAAGATTGCTGAAGTGGACCCCACCAAGACCGGCGCAAAGCTCTTGTGCAACTTGAACGCTGTCCGTCCGCTGGGCCTGCACTGGGTCACCCTCATCACTTGTGTGGATGATCAGGACCGTCCAATGCTCTCAAGTGGAGGCGTCCACCTCAGTCATGGTGGCCATCTGCATCAATGCAAGTGCGTACAGGAAGAGATGTGATCAAAAGCAGGATAGACGGTGGAGGGATTTGGTCCGATGGGCCATATGAAACCAGTGAAAAATGATCCTTCCCAATCGAAATTTCAAGGGAAATGCAATGGACGGTGTGGATTTGTCAAACGACATCGTTCATGGGCCCCACCTCAGCCAGCGCAAGGTGCGCTGTCTCTGTAACACGCGTCCGATCTCCGTAGGCCATTCGGTCATCTCGATCACGGTCGGACGGTCGATCTGGACTATCCACAAGCTGCAAAAGGTGGGGTCGACATCGTCCATGAAGATAGATCCAAGGTTGGGACAATTAGCCAGTCCGAAAATCGTTCCAAACACAACCAGTTTCGCGATTTTACTGCGAAGAAGAGTTTCCAAAAACTCCTTGATGCGTGAGCTGATGTGCGCCACCGACCAACCTCAGCCGATCCATGTTGCCTTTGAAAGGAAGGACAAGCAAGAGGGAGGGGGTATTCACGGAGAGTGAGAGAGAGAGAGAGAGAGAGAGAGAGGAGAGAGAGAGAGAGAGAGAGAGAGAGAGAACTTTTATTTTATGTTTTTTTACTGTTTTTCTCCCCCTTTCCTGTTGAGAGATCTAGCCAATCATGGTTGGCTAAACCTCTTAGCTAGGGCTAAGAGGTGAAGCTTGTAGCGAGATGGGAGGATTCTGCGGCTTGGATTATGCCCGTTGAACTCGTTTTGATCGGTTTGATTTAAGGAAGATTTTAGTTTTTAATGATTTAGTGTGACTGATATTACATTAGATCTGTGATGGCTTGAGTTTTCCTTTTCCTTTTTCTGATTATGGGGTTAGGAAGCCCTGTTGTTCACCATCGTCTCCTAGGCATGGTTGGATGACGGAATCCTTCCTAACATTCATACGTCTTTTGATTGGTTGTAGTTTGGTTTGAGTTCTGTTGTTTACCTTGTCTCATAGGCATGGATTTATGATAGAATCATATCTAATTCTTCTACCTTTCATCTATTTGAAGACTAGATCAAAAGGAAGTTCACATTGATTTTCAGGTTATATCTTCCAACTGGATGAAGATGGGACTCGAAGTCCAGTTGAGTTCATGAATCGACCATAGATCTCCCTGATCTCTACAAGTGGATCCTCTGAATCCCTAGTTTCCCTCTCTCTGAATTCTTAAATTTAGCTTAATAATTCACCATTATTCCTCAAATCACAATTGGTTTAGATTTCATCTTAGCCTAGTTCTAGATCTATTTATTTTCAGGATACGTACAGGTTTCAGTCCCTGTGGATTCGACCTCGGTCTTACCGAGTTTTTACTACATCACAACCCTATACTTGGGGAGTGAACAGTAACTAATTTTGATTTAGATGATATTTTTGTTAAATGAATAAAGAAAGAAATGAAAAAAAGAGAGAAAAAAATTTTATATGCTTATGTATACATATTTATATAAATATGTATTAGAGAATATTGTAGGTAGAATAAAGTTCTCCATGTAAAAAAATAAAAATAATAATAATAAATAAAAAATTTGTTTAGATTGGCACAAACTACAATTATGGCTATGGTTATAATCCGTAGTTATATGTCCTTCGATATATCGAAAGCCTTTCGATATTATCGAAAAAGTCCAAAATTGTCCAGCGAGTTTGCCTAAAAAATTGTAATTGTCGATACACTATGGCTACGGATTATAACCGTAGCTATACTGCGCGGGCAGTGCCGCTGCAATAATCTGTGGGTTTTTTTTTTTTAATTTTATTTTAATATAATGTTGTGTTGCTATTGTGGGTCCCATCATGAGGTCTGTTATATCCAAACCGTCCAAATATTTGGAGTGCTCATATTAAGTCTTGAGACAAAAAATAAGATAGATCTAACTATCAAGTGGACCACACACTAAAAGGCCGTGGGGAATTGAACGTCTACCATTGAAACCTTTTAGGGGTTACAGAAGTTTTTGAATCATTATGAAAGTTGTTTTTTCCTCTTCATCCAGGTCTTTGTGACCCTATGAATGAACTTAGACGGGGATGATTTCTCAAAAACATCACAATGGGCCCCCTAAAGGTTTCTAATGGTTGACGCTCATTCAACATTGTTTCCTGTAATGTGGTACACTTGAGATTTGGATATACCTCATTTTTGGTCTCATACCATAAAATGATCTGAAAAGTATATGGACGACATGGATGAAAATAATACATCTT